>WFMF01000210.1:0-187066 GCA_011033025.1 Beroe forskalii
TATGGGGGCGTTAAAATCGCGTTTTTCGGCTTAAAAACTGCCTTTTTTCGCCCCTTATTGGGCGTAGATGTCTCATGGGCGGTCAAATAGAAGTGTATCTGGTCATAAATTATGCACCTGAAACCACTGGACCAATGATATTCGCCAGTTTTCCTTTGTTTTCCTGTAAAATCCAAAAACCCTTATTTTTATCTCTCAAAACAGTGATCCAGGATGTTCTTCATTTCTGAGGCGCCCAAGATCCGAAATCGAAAAGCTTTGGCCGATTAAGCTAAAAATTTGCACGCCGTCCATGGACGACCTAAGAAAGACATACCATACTTCAGAATCCCGAAATCAGCCATTTTCTGTCTGTTATGGGGGGTTAAAATCGCGTTTTTCGGCTTAAAAACTGCCTTTTTTCGCCCCTTATTGGGCGTAGATGTCTCATGGGTGGTCAAATAGAAGTGTATCTGGTCCTAAATTATGCGCCTGAAACCACTGAACCAATGATATTCGCCAGTTTTCCTTTGTTTTCCTGTAAAATCCAAAAACCTATTTTATCTCTCAAAACAGAGATCCAGGATGTTCTTCATTTCTGAGGCGCCCAAGATCCGAAATCGAAAAGCTTTGGCCGATTGAGCTGAAAATTTGTACGCCATCCATGGACGACCTAAGAAAGACATACCATACTTCAGAATCCCGAAATCAGCCATTTTCTGTCTGTTATGGGGGGTTAAAATCGCGTTTTCGGCTTAAAAACTGCCTTTTTCGCCCCTTATTGGGCGTAGATGTCTCATGGGTGGTCAAATAGAAGTGTATCTGGTCATAAATTATGCGCCTGAAACCACTGAACCAATGATATTCGCCAGTTTTCCTTTGTTTTCCTGTAAAATCCAAAAAAAACCTATTTTACCTCTCAAAACAGTGATCCAGGATGTTCTTCATTTCTGAGGCACCCAAGATCCGAAATCGAAAAGCTTTGGCCGATTGAGCTGAAAATTTGCACGCCATCCATGGACGACCTAAGAAAGACATACCATACTTCAAAATCCCGAAATCAGCCATTTTCTGTCTGTTATGGGGGGTTATAATCGCGTTTTTCGGCTTAAAAACTGCCTTTTTTCGCCCCTTATTGGGCGTAAATGTCTCATGGGTGGTCAAATAGAAGTGTATCTGGTCATAAATTATGCGCCTAAAACCACTGAACCAATGATATTCGCCAGTTTTCCTTTGTTTTCCTGTAAAATCCAAAAAAACCTATTTTACCTCTCAAAACAGTGATCCAGGCGTGTCTTCATTTCTGAGGCGCCCAAGATCCGAAATCGAAAAGCTTTGGCCGATTGAGCTGAAAATTTGCACGCCATCCATGGACGACCTAAGAAAGACATACCATACTTCAAAATCCCGAAATCAGCCATTTTTTGTCTGTTATGGGGTGTTAAAATCGCGTTTTTGGGCTTAAAAACTGCCTTTTTTCGCCCCTTATTGGGCGTAGATGTCTCATGGGTGGTCAAATAAAAGTGTATCTGGTCCTAAATTATGCGCATGAAACCACTGAAACAATGATATTCGCCAGTTTTCCTTTGTTTTCTTGTAAAATCAAAAAAACCTATTTTTACCTCTAAAAACAGTGATCCAGGCGTGTCTTCATTTCTGAGGCACCCAAGATCCGAAATCGAACATAAAACAGCAATTTATATCAGATGTATGGAGCTTGGGCCTTCTTAAAGCACAAGGGCAAATTTCGACTGTTTCAACGACCTTGATTGACACATTTGACACCCCCACCAATCAAATTAGCAGGAAAATGTCAGTTATAGAAACCGTAACAACTTTTTCTCTCACAACTTTCAACTATAATGCTTCTGGCCGAAACCAAGGGTAAAAAAGGAAAAAACGGCCGATTGGCCGAAACAGCAAATTTTTAAGACGGTTGGCCGTTGGCCGGTGGACCCCCCCCCCCTCTTTTCATACGTGTCTGATGTCTATATATTTTTAAACAGATGACACTGATTGGATCCATTATCCATATTCTTATATTAGTTTAGACGCTCGGCGTTCGGGCCACGAGTCTGAGCAGTTTATACTAAACTAGATAACATTCCTCGGGCTGTGCCCTCAAAATGGAACCGATCTTGTTGCGTTGATATTTGGGAATCATTAGATTATCATACCCCGTCACCATGTGACGCTTTATCGATTATTTTGGTTAATTTGCCTTATTCTCAAACACAGGCTGACATGACAGATATAACAACCACCAATTATACCATATATGGAATTGAGAGCGAAACAACCCGACTATGCTGGGCATCCTATCTGATCATCTCATTTCTCTGTTCACTTGCAGGCGATACTCTGATCCTTGTAGGTTCAATCAAGTATCGTGCTTTCAGAATCAACAAAATCGTGGTCGTATTCATCCAGCATATCGCTATTGCAGACCTAGCCTTGGCAGTTAGTTTCGTCCTTCCAAAATTTGCTTCCTTACTTGGCAATGGATGGCCTTTTGGAGCATTCCTATGTAATTTGAAGGTCTATTCTGGAGCTTCTCACGTTTTGTTTCACGTTGGGGGTTTCCTCATAGCATCCATGACCAGCGCCAAGTTAGTAATGTTCAAGTACCCATTTCGATCTAACAGATGGACGACCAAACAAGCCCATTTTGTAGTGGCAATCATCTGGATGTCTTCTTTGTACTGGCCCATTGCATTTAATGCCATCGACAGAAATGATGCTGTTTTTTACTACCAAACATACACTTGCACTCACGGGTTTTCTGCCTCGATTTGGAAGACTTTGCTGCCACTATTTTCCATTATTACAGGATTTCTTCCCAATACAATCGTGGTCATAACCACAATTGCTCTTATTTTTGAAGCTCGGAAATTGACAGGAGCAGATTTAAAATGGCAGGGCACAATCACTGTAATAGCAACAGCTTGTGTGTACACCATTTCAATTTTCCTATATCAATTAATTTTTCCTTTGTTGGACTGAGTCTAAGTAGAGTAGCATCTGAGCTTCTGGGTGTCAATATACTGGCCAATTTCTTCATTTATAGCATTACTGTTCGGAGCTTCAGAGAGTTCTTGAGGACACTCTTTTGTCGTAAGTACAAAAACGCTGTTTTTAAATTTTAACAATTTAAGTTGGTAACTCGAGTATATATATTCTCATTCTTTGGGTCATTTTTTGCTTGCCATTTATCATATTTTTATTCACAGTAATGATTCATTGCTTATTACATTTCAGGGTGCAGTCCAACAGTTTACAACAACAGGAGAACGGCAAGCCCTCAAAACTTAGCACAAAATACTGCACCACAACAGGATGGCAGCAAACTTTGATGAACTTATGAGCTGTATTTTTCTAATTGTCTTAGAACTATCATTTAGGCATTAATCAATCATGCATTAATCTAAAAATTTTAGCTTATTTTCTGTGGGGAGTGTGAGAGTTGGATCTGCAATACATGAAGAAATCTCAAGATAAAGAACCAAAAAGATTGCCTCTTCACTGTTTAACAGAGGCAGTTCAAACTGCAGTTTGTGTGTCTTTTTGTGTGTGCACCTTGAATTTGCAGGGCATACAGACATGTTGGTACACCGTGCAAACTTAACTCCCACACAAAAGACATGCAAACTGCAGTTCGAACTATAATTGTAACAAACCTGAAGTAGACAGCATGTATGAAGGTGACCAGTTCGTCGTGGAGTTCTTCCTTACTGAGAGAATCATCGCAAATCCTTACTACCTGTAATATGTATCAATTTTAGGATCCTCCATCCTGTAATATATGAGAGTAAAACGTGTGTGATTAATTCAAAATTTTTCAGAAAAAATGTAGTTTGAACTTTTATAACAATTTTTCAGAGATAAACTCTATTCCTTGTTACCTTGTTATCATTCTTGACATTGTAGCTGGGTATAATATGGCGAGGTGCTGACTCCCCAGCAAATCCAATTCTAGGGGATTGATTATTAAGATAATAATAATAATAATAATAATAAGTGTAATTTAGACACCGCAATTAAGCTACAAGCCTATACTCAGCAGTGTACCTACCAAGAATTAGAGCTGAGATTTAAAAGTAAAGAATCTAACAGGAAATGTTAAAAACCTTAAAGCTAAAAACGCTGTTAACTAAAAATAGGGAAATCATGAGATAAAAAACAATTGCTGAAAAGGGGCCTGGGGCATAGTCAAAGCCTAAATCTAACAACATAAAACTTCATATGACTGAAAGAAAATAATACATAGTCAGTATGGCATAATAAAATGTACCCTCAAAAACTAGTACATACTGATTGAACATAATTACAATTTAATAAATTAGGATAATAGATCATAAACTAGCCAAAGACAAGTAAGAACAGGTCTGGGCTCATACTATTATGAATACTTTCTTAATGCAGAGAGCTGGATTAACTGAAGAAGAAAACAAGCCAGAGGGATTGGTAAACAGCCAAACCAATAACTAATGTTTGGGTTTTCAGCCTAGAACAAGTATTAGTCATTGTGGCAGCAGATGTATTCATTAAAGTGACCAAAGCCTTATCACATTATACTATTTTAGTCAAAAGTCTATAATGAAGACATGACTAGAACTTTAGATGTTATATAAATTAGAGTGGAGAATAAGATCTTCAATTCTCTATCTAGAAAACTTACTTGGTATGATAGACACCAATTTCTATCACAATGTGGATCTTCTCTGAACCCAATCCTAAGTCATACAGTGGCATCCTGGTTGAAAGTGAATAGAATTAGTTTGTTGTAACATTGGGAAAAAGGTCATATTTCGGAAGACAATCCTAAAGATAACTGGAAAAATAAGTATATAAGCATAGATATTTCCCAACAGATACACAAGAATAGAAGATCTATCTGAAAAAGATTGTCGAGTAATTTTCAAATGAATAAGACAAGTTGAAATAAACATTTTTATGAAATTGTAATAACTCAATAATGATTATCTTCTGATTATCTTATAATTATTTCATAATAATGATTTGCAATATGGCATTGCTTATAGTCTCATTAAACAAATGATTCATTTGAATAATGCAATTATTCTTTGAAAGTCTCAGAGTCATCTTTAATATAAAGGAAAGAGGCACTTCTACGTTTGTTCTTGAATAACTGACACAAATGGAGCTAAAAAGCCGCGATTTTTTGCAAGGCGGTAAAAAATGCCTAAACTTAAAAGATAGCATGGGCAGAATTTTGGTTTAGGCTTTAGATTTTTCGTAACTAACGTCGAAAGTCCGAAAAATTCACCCTAAAAAGAAGATCGCGTTCTAGGTTCAATTCACCAGTTCGCGGCGTTGCTATGGTTATTGGTGATTGTGCGCGCTAAACTGCACGTGCATTTTAACGAAGCATCTGCCATTTCGTTACTTTGTACTTTGGAAACGTTTCAACTGTTTAAAGTCATAATTTACGTATTTACGTTCTCAATGGAATTTTCGAGTTTGGTAAAAAATTTACGACAGAAGCATATCAATTCTAATCACTATTGTAGGAGAAAAGGTAAGAGTTGAACAATTTGTTCCATTGTGAAAATCAGCGATAATTGTTTCGTATGAAGATATTTGTAGTTTCGATGGTTGGCTGTGATTCGACAGAAGGAGGAATTTATAATTACTCAAGTTAGAAGTGGGTTCTAAACAGATGAAAATGCGGACAATTTTGATTTCAATGAGCTTGGATTCAAATTTGATACCCATCTTTTCTCGAATCTGAACTTTGGATTAGAAAAACGGTCATTGTTCTTGAGTTCTTCTTAGTTAATGTTGTGTCCTCGACATTAATTTACAATCGCAAAATATGCAACATTTTTTTTTATATTCAAATCCTATGTAAATATTTTGTAATTTCGTTACGTTGCACCCCTACCCCCAGCAACAAAAAATTGCATCAATGACTTCGTTCAATTTATTGTACGTACAACTGACTATACTTCCAATTAAAGTTAGCAGTGGGTTAAAAACAGATGAAAATGCGTACAATTTTGATTTCAATGGGATTGGATTCAAATTTGTTGCCCATCTTTTCTCCGAATCAGAACTTTGGATTATAAAACCATTGTTCTTGAGTTCTTCTTATTTACTGTTATGTGTCCTTGACAATTGACATTAAATCATAAAAACTGCACTATATTTTGATTCATATTCAAATCCTATGTAAATATTTCGTAATTTCGTTACACTGCACCCCTACCCCAATTTACAAAAAATTGCATTTATGACTTCGTTCAATTTATTATGCGTCCAACTGAATATACTTCCAATTAAAGAAAACCCAACGGGTTTCTCGTCTTCATAAAGGAAAGAGGCACTTCTACGTTTGTTCTTGAATAACTGACAAAAAATGAAGCTAAAAGCCGCGATTTTTTGCAAGGCGGTAGAAAATGGATAAACTTAAAAGATAGCATGGCTAGAATTTTGATTTAGGCTTTAGTTTTTTCGTAAATAACGTTGAAAGTCCGAAAAATCCACCCTAAAAAGAAGATCGAGTTCTAGGTTAAATTCACCAGTTGCGGCGTTGCTATGGTTATTGATTGCGCGCTAAACTGCACGTGCATTTTAACGAAGCATCTGTCATTTCGTTACTGTGTACTTTGGAAACGTTTCAACTGTTTAAAGTCATAATTTACGTATTTACGTTCTCAATGGAATTTTCGAGTTTGGTAAAAAGTTTACAACAGAGGCATATATCAACTCTAATCACTATTGTAGGAGAAAAGGTAAGAGTTGAACAATTTGTTCCATTGTGAAAATCAGCGATAATTGTTTCGTATGAAGATATTTGTAGCTTCGATTGTTTGCTGCGGGGATTTGACAGGAGGAATTTATAATTACTCAAGTTAGAAGTAGGTTCTAAACAGATGAAAATGCGGACAATTTTGATTTCAATGAGCGTGGATTCAAATTTGTTACCCATCTTTTCTCCGAATCTGAAGTTTGGATTAGGTTAGGTGTCCTCGACATTAATTTAGGATCGCAAAATCTGCATTTTTAAATTAATTTTCCAATTCTATGTAAATATTTCGTAATTTCGTTACGTTGCACCCCTACCCCCACTCCCCAGTAACAAAAAATGCATCAATGACTTCGTTCAATTTATTATACGTCCAACTGACTAAACGTCTAATTAAACATAAAACCCAACGGGTTTTCTCGTATTATGATAATTCGTTGCAATACATTGCAGTGAACCATAAAAATAACGTAGCACAAAATATTAATCACATTCACTTTGAAATTTTATTAATTTTCCTTGCTAATCATCAGTGAGGAGATACCAATGCAAATGCAAAACGTAAGAAAGAATAACAAAAAAAGTTTATATCTTTAACCTAGAGCTAGACTATAACTAATCAAAGATATTTGCCCTAACCAGCGCCCTGTTCCGGCGCGCGCGCGTAAGCACCTGGTTAGGTGAAAAAGATATGAAAACTTATTCAAGTAACTTGTCGTACGATGTATGACCCGCTGATGCCAATCACGAAGCGGCTGGCGTCAGCGCGGCGCTGATTCTCGGGAAGGTCTGTCAACGTCAGACAATCAAGTAACCTGATATTTCGTGACATGAGCATGATAAGATATACTTACTCGTCATCCGGGGTCGATTGTGCGCAGCGCTTCATTAATCATTCTTAAAGGGGCCAGGAATTAAGGATTCCTAAGCCCGCATAGGTGTAGGTATGTGTTGTCAGACGTCCTGACGTCGTCTGAACATTATTCCAGCGGACGCGACGCGCGCGCCTACTGAAGGCGAAGGGGTCTTGCTGAACACGTATATGATTAATCCCTCTCATCGGCGCGCTTCCTCACTAGTCCCGTACGCGTAATTGTAAGGAAGCGCGCGGCGCCTACACACACCTATGCGGGCCTAAGAAGTGTTTAGCAAGTGTTAAAACTTTTAACGACTTGCCGTTGCCGGACGTTGCCTGCCCCATATTTTTTCAAGTCGAGGCGCGCGCAGGGGGCCTGGCAACGCCTGGCAAAATAACTGAACGCCGCGCACGCCGCGCGAAGGGAAATTCGAGTGAAATTTTCTTGTAGAATAATCGAGCGCTACTTTGCGTATATCCACGTTGAAATCACAGCTTCACTTTTTTTCTCAGAATTTGTGTCCACTATATCAACATGCCTTCTCGAAACGGAGTCGAAGGGGTAAGATACGATTTTATTTGCCCCTACTCTTAATGTTTCTTTTACCAAATGATAAATAGTGGTTTATTGACACCATACACTTTGTCTTGACAATATTGCAGTGTCGGTGATGAAGTCGTTTCTACTCCATTTGGAACGAACCGAGTTACCTATTGTCTACTGGTTCAGTTGCCAACCAGCATTGGTTTTGTTACCGGTCAACAAATGGCCCTATTACGTAAATATAATGCTCTCCGATTCCGAGGCTGCATACGGTAGACCTTACACTGACCTTACTCCCCTTTCAGACGTTATACACGTACGCCAACAATCCCAGAGCCCACATTATCCTGATTGCTGCTCAGTACGGTGCTTCAGATGTCAAGGTCGCTTCAGATTTCGAGTTCGGAGTAACGGACAAATCCGATGCGTTTACCGCGAAGTTCCCAATGGGCCAGGTACGTCGAACTTAGTTCAATAAATCCATCAATAATTAGTGGAATGGTGTGGCTATTGAATGTTGAAATGAGAGAAGCAATTGAAACAAATACTCGAAAAACATATGCATCCATGATATTAATCAATCTAAATCTTAGCCTTATAATCACATTCGTCGTATGTCACAATGCCGTCACTCTTAATTCTCAAACATCAATAATCACTTTCTCGAATTTCCTAAATCCTATTCTCATGATGATGATTTTAATTTACCGTAGGTTCCAGCGTTCGAATGTGCTGCTGGGTGCCTGAACGATACGATGGCTATTGCGTCCTATGGTAAGTTACAACATTTAAGGACTTTTCACTTGTTGACTCGTAGAAATTGCATGTAAGTTCAGTTCGATCCAACTAACAAAATGCTGCTTCTTTCAGAGTTTTGGATCGTGGCCAGTTACAAGGTATAGCCTCGTAAAAACATCAATTTTGGGGCTGAAATGTGCCATGTTTTCTATAATTACTTCAATTCAGAGGCCAAAAAAGCAATATTTTGTTCAAAAGTTGCTAAAGCAACTTTTTCTATCAATTCTAGCCGAGCATGATGTTTGGTTCATAAACCATTGATATGGCATGCAAAAATTTTCTAACCTGATGAAAACTGTGCTAATTTCAATTACTATTTAAACATATAAAGGGTTTCAGTTTCAATAATTTCACTGCTGCATCATGGAATTAATTTCGATTAAGCCAGATTTTAGTGGGATCAAAAAATGCATAGAACAGTAAATGGACACTTAGATGATATTGTACACCTTCAGCAGTATTTACCAGGTAGTGGCACAATTATGTTTGAATATAAAAGAAATTTACATGCATTGAAATTGGTTATGCTGGAATGACACCAAAAGTTGCTTAAGACAACTTTTTTCCTGTAAATTGAAATTTAAGCAAAGAAAATTGTGCCATTTACAGTGAGATATTTTTTTCTCCATTTAGTACATAAGAATAGTTTATATTATAACATTTCCAGCCATAACTAGGCATTCTGAGGGAATTTTGGAACATTCATTGAAAAAAATATGAAGCTCAAGAAATCTGATCAAAACAACATGTTTAAAAGGGAATGTGGTCGGGAATGGGTCTAAAATAATCTTGTTTCGTCTCAATTACTTCCAATAGTGACTTAGGTATGATTTACAGTCGTACTGCCTAATGATGGTTCTGACGAATCTAAAAGACGAAATCCGAAAAATTTACTTTTGAAGCAACTTTTTCTTTTTGCTCTCAAACCCAGTTCCTACTCATTCAGGTAGCTAGAAATGGACAGTAAGTTTTGAACTTGCTAATTATTGATGGAGTTAATTTATTGGCACAAAGTTTTGAATCTGAACAGATACAACCACAAAATATTATCGAATTCCCATTCTTCTTAGGTCAGAAAATATCCTCTGACACTGGAAATCACTTCACCGAGTTAGGCAGCCAGTAACATTTGATTTTTTCTGAACATTCATGACCATGCAACAACTTCACAAATTGATTCGAGATTTTGGCAATATTGATCGAATAACAAAATTACAGCATAATGGAGGAACTAAAAAGTTGCTTAGAAGCAACTTTTGTGTATGGTAGAAAATGGCGTGCAACAATAAATATCGTTGTTCTTAGTGCCCAAAACTCATGGCATAGCTGGAGGATAGACCAATTGACATGGTCAAGAAGTTTGGTAGGCTCTCTTACTTTACTTTGATAGAAATCGACAATTTACGAAGAAAATTCAAATTTTTGAAAATTTCTGAAAATTTTGCAACTTTAAAGAGATACATAATGGATTTCATGAATGTTCCACAATAAAAATTTTCCTTCATTGCTGAGATCAATCTATTGTTGATATGATTCGCCACATTAAACCTGAATAAATATCTACATTTTTGGTTGGTTGCCAATCTACGATGGGTTACAAAACGTTGCCTTGAAGCAACTTTTCTTGGTACAGATTTGCCTGTTATCCTTGGTTTTCATGTAAAATCCAAAAAACCCTATTTGTACCTCTCAAAACAGTGATCCAGGATGTTCTTCATTTGTGAGGCACCCAAGATCCGAAATCGAAAAGCTTTGGCCGATTGAGCTGAAAATTTGCACGCCATCCATGGACGACCTAAGAAAGACATACCATACTTCAGAATCCCGAAATCAGCCATTTTCTGTCTGTTATGGGGGTTAAATTCGCGTTTTTCGGCTTAAAAACTGCCTTTTTCGCCCCTTATTGGGCGTAGATGTCTCATGGGTGGTCAAATAGAAGTGTATCTGGTCATAAATTATGCGCCTGAAACCACTGAACCAATGATATTTGCCTGTTATCCTTTGTTTTCCTGTAAAATCCAAAAAACCCTATTTGTACCTCTCAAAACAGTGATCCAGGACGTTCTTCATTTCTGAGGCACCCAAGATCCGAAATCGAAAAGCTTTGGCCGATTGAGCTGAAAATTTACACGCCATCCATGGACGACCTAAGAAAGACATACCATACTTCAGAATCCCGAAATCAGCCATTTTCTGTCTGTTATGGGGGGTTAAAATCGCGTTTTTCGGCTTAAAAACTGCCTTTTTTCGCCCCTTATTGGGCGTAGATGTCTCATGGGTGGTCAAATAGAAGTGTATCTGGTCATAAATTATGCGCCTGAAACCACTGAACCAATGATATTTGCCTGTTATCCTTTGTTTTCCTGTAAAATCCAAAAAACCCTATTTGTACCTCTCAAAACAGTGATCCAGGACGTTCTTCATTTCTGAGGCACCCAAGATCCGAAATCGAAAAGCTTTGGCCGATTGAGCTGAAAATTTGCACGCCATCCATGGACGACCTAAGAAAGACATACCATACTTCAGAATCCCGAAATCAGCCATTTTTCTGTCTGTTATGGGGGGTTAAAATCGCGTTTTTCGGCTTAAAAACTGCCTTTTTTCGCCCCTTATTGGGCGTAGATGTCTCATGGGTGGTCAAATAGAAGTGTATCTGGTCATAAATTATGCGCCTGAAACCACTGAACCAATGATATTTGCCTGTTATCCTTTGTTTTCCTGTAAAATCCAAAAAACCCTATTTGTACCTCTCAAAACAGTGATCCAGGACGTTCTTCATTTCTGAGGCACCCAAGATCCGAAATCGAAAAGCTTTGGCCGATTGAGCTGAAAATTTGCACGCCATCCATGGACGACCTAAGAAAGACATACCATACTTCAGAATCCCGAAATCAGCCATTTTCTGTCTGTTATGGGGGTTAAAATCGCGTTTTTCGGCTTAAAAACTGCCTTTTTTCGCCCCTTATTGGGCGTAGATGTCTCATGGGTGGTCAAATAGAAGTGTATCTGGTCATAAATTATGCGCCCGAAACCACTGAACCAATGATATTTGCCTGTTATCCTTGGTTTTCCTGTAAAATCCAAAAAACCCTATTTGTACCTCTCAAAACAGTGATCCAGGACGTTCTTCATTTCTGAGGCACCCAAGATCCGAAATCGAAAAGCTTTGGCCGATTGAGCTGAAAATTTGCACGCCATCCATGGACGACCTAAGAAAGACATACCATACTTCAGAATCGAAATCAGCCATTTTTCTGTCTGTTATGGGGGTTAAAATCGCGTTTTTCGGCTTAAAAACTGCCTTTTTTCGCCCCTTATTGGGCGTAGATGTCTCATGGGTGGTCAAATAGAAGTGTATCTGGTCATAAATTATGCGCCTGAAACCACTGAACCAATGATGTTGCCTGTTATCCCTTGGTTTTCCTGTAAAATCCAAAAACCCTATTTTGTACCTCAAAACAGTGATCCAGGATGTTCTTCATTTCTGAGGCACCCAAGATCCGAAATCGAAAAGCTTTGGCCGATTGAGCTGAAAATTTGCACGCCATCCATGGACGACCTAAGAAAGACATACCATACTTCAGAATCCCGAAATCAGCCATTTTCTGTCTGTTATGGGGGTTAAAATCGCGTTTTTCGGCTTAAAAACTGCCTTTTTTCGCCCCTTATTGGGCGTAGATGTCTCATGGGTGGTCAAATAGAAGTGTATCTGGTCATAAATTATGCGCCTGAAACCACTGAACCAATGATATTTGCCAGTTTCCTTTGGTTTCCTGTAAAATCAAAAAACCCTATTTGTACCTCTCAAAACAGTGATCCAGGATGTTTCTTCATTTCTGAGGCACCCAAGATCCGAAATCGAAAAGCTTTGGCCGATTGAGCTGAAAATTTGCACGCCATCCATGGACGACCTAAGAAAAGACATACCATACTTCAGAATCCGAAATCAGCCATTTTCTGTCTGTTATGGGGGGTTAAAATCGCGTTTTCGGCTTAAAACTGCCTTTTTCGCCCCTTATTGGGCGTAGATGTCTCATGGGTGGTCAAATAGAAGTGTATCTGGTCATAAATTATGCGCCTGAAACCACTGAACCAATGATATTCGCCAGTTTTCCTTTGGTTTTCCTGTAAAATCCAAAAACCCTATTTGTACCTCTCAAAACAGTGATCCAGGATGTTCTTCATTTCTGAGGCACCCAAGATCCGAAAATCGAAAAACTTTGGCCGATTGAGCTGAAAATTTGCACGCCATCCATGGACGACCTAAGAAAGACATACCATACTTCAGAATCCCGAAATCAGCCATTTTCTGTCTGTTATGGGGGTTAAAATCGCGTTTTTCGGCTTAAAAACTGCCTTTTTCGCCCCCTTATTGGGCGTAGATGTCTCATGGGTGGTCAAATAAAGTGTATCTGGTCATAAATTATGCGCCTGAAACCACTGAACCAATGATATTCGCCAGTTTTCCTTTGTTTTCCTGTAAAATCAAAAACCTATTTTACCTCTCAAAACAGTGATCCAGGATGTTCTTCATTTCTGAGGCACCCAAGATCCGAAATCGAAAAGCTTTGGCCGATTGAGCTGAAAATTTGCACGCCATCCATGGACGACCTAAGAAAGACATACCATACTTCAGAATCCCGAAATCAGCCATTTTCTGTCTGTTATGGGGGGGGTTAAAATCGCGTTTTCGGCTTAAAACTGCCTTTTTCGCCCCTTATTGGGCGTAGATGTCTCATGGTGGTCAAATAGAAGTGTATCTGGTCATAAATTATGCGCCTGAAACCACTGAACCAATGATATTCGCCAGTTTTCCTTTGTTTTCCTGTAAAATCCAAAAACCCTATTTTACCTCTCAAAACAGTGATCCAGGACGTTCTTCATTTCAGGGGCACCCAAGATCCGAAATCGAAAAGCTTTGGCCGATTGAGCTGAAAATTTGCACGCCATCCATGGACGACCTAAGAAAAGACATACCATACTTCAGAATCCCGAAATCAGCCATTTCTGTCTGTTATGGGGGGTTAAAATCGCGTTTTTTCGGCTTAAAACTGCCTTTTTCGCCCTTTATTGGGCGTAGATGTCTCATGGGTGGTCAAATAGAAGTGTATCTGGTCATAAATTATGCGCCTGAAACCACTGAACCAATGATATTCGCCAGTTTTCCTTTGTTTTCCTAAAATCCAAAAACCTATTTTACCTCTCAAACAGTGATCAGGATGTTCTTCATTTCTGAGGCACCCAAGATCGAAATCGAAAGCTTTGGCCGATTGAGCTGAAAATTACACGGACGACCTAGAAAGACATACCATACTTCAAATCCGAAATCAGCCATTTTCTGTCTGTTATGGGGTTAAATCGCGTTTTCGGCTTAAAACTGCCTTTTTCCTCTTATTGGGCGTAGATGTCTCATGGGTGGTCAAATAAAGTGTCTGGTCATAAATTATGCGCCTGAAACCACTGAACAATGATATTCGCCAGTTTTCCTTTGTTTTCCTGTAAAAAACCTATTTTACCTCTCAAACAGTGATCAGGATGTTCTTCATTTCTGAAGCACCCAAGATCCAAATCAACTTTGGCCGATTGAGCTGAAAATTTGCATCCATGGACGACCTAAGAAGACATACCATACTTCAGAATCCCAAATCAGCCATTTTCTGTCTGTTATGGGGGTTAAAATCGCGTTTTCGGCTTAAAAACTGCCTTTTTCGCCTTTATTGGGCGTAGATGTCTCATGGTGGTAAAATAAAGTATCTGTCATAAATTATGCGCCTGAAACCACTGAACCAATGATATTCGCCAGTTTTCCTTTGTTTTCCTAAAATCAAAAACCTATTTTACCTCAAAACAGTGATCCAGGATGTTCTTCATTTCTGAGGCACCCAAGATCCAAATCAGCTTTGGCCGATTGAGCTGATTTGCACGCCATCCATGGACGACCTAAGAGACATACCATACTTCAGAATCGGTCAGCCATTTTCTGTCTTCTGTATGGGGGGTTAAAAAATCGCGTTTTCAGCTTAAAACTGCCTTTTTCGCCTCTTATTGGCGTAGATGTCTCATGGGTGGTCAAATAGAAGTGTATCTGGTCATAAATTGCGCCACAAACCACTGAACCAATGATATTCACCATTTTCCTTTGTTTCTGTAAATCAAAAACCCTGGCTTTACCTCTCAAAACCAGTGATCAGGATGTTCTTCATTTCTGGGCATTAGATTATTGAAAAAGAAGGGCGATTGAGTTATGGACACTCCATGTCCATAACTCAATATCTGAACACTTTAGGGCTATGTTTATCAACAAGTCGTATATAAGCATGACCATTGTGAAATATATAAAGTTGAAAACCAAGTCTGTATTCCACCTTCTTGGGCCGAGATAGATTTGTACATTTTTGTACATCTTTGTACATTCTTGTACATTTTTACCTAGTAAATCGTTAAGTGTACAAAAATTAGTATGTACAAAAATGTACAAAAATTACGTTGGCCCCCCCCCCCTACCTGGTCATAAATTATGCGCCTGAAACCACTGAACCAATGATATTTGCCAGTTTTCGTTTGTTCTCCTGTAAAATCCAAAAAACCCTATTTTACTTGTAAAAACAGTGATCCAGGATGTTCTTCTGAGGCACCCAAGATCCGAAATCGAAAACTTTGGCCGATTGGCTGAAAATTGCACGCCATCCATGGACGACCTAAGAAAGACATACCATACTTCAGAATCCCGAAATCAGCCATTTTCTGTCTGTTATGGGGGGTTAAAATCGCGTTTTTCGGCTTAAAAACTGCCTTTTTTCGCCCCTTATTGGGCGTAGATGTCTCATGGGTGGTCAAATAAAAGTGTATCTGGTCATAAATTATGCGCCTGAAACCGCTGAACCAATGATATTTGCCAGTTTTCGTTTGTTTTCCTGTAAAATCCAAAAAACCCTATTTTTACTTCTAAAAACAGTGATCCAGGACGTTCTTCATTTCTGAGGCACCCAAGATCCGAAATCGAAAAACTTTGGCCGATTGAGCTGAAAATTTGCACGCCATCCATGGACGACCTAAGAAAGACATACCATACTTCAGAATCCCGAAATCAGCCATTTTCTGTCTGTTATGGGGGTTAAAATCGTTTTAAACTGCCTTTTTCGCCCCTTATTGGGCGTAGATGTCTCATGGGTGGTCAAATAGAAGTGTATCTGGTCATAAATTATGCGCCTGAAACCACTGAACCAATGATATTTGCCAGTTTTCGTTCAATTTTCCAAAAGTTTTCGAAAACCCTATTTTGCCTCTAAAACAGTGATCCAGGATGTTCTTCATTTCTGAGGCACCCAAGATCCGAAATCGAAAACTTTGGCCGATTGGGCTGAAAATTTGCACGCCATCCATGGACGACTAAGAAAGACATACCATACTTCAGAATCCCGAAGTGGCCATTTTTCTGTCTGTTATGGGGGTTAAAATCGCGTTTTTCGGCTTAAACTGCCTTTTTCGCCCCTTATTGGGCTTTAGAGGTCGTCCATGGGTGGTCAAATTTATCAAGTGTATCTGGTCATAAATTATGCGCCTGAAACCACTGAACCAATGTTATTTGTAAAAGTTAGGGTTTTTGTTTTCCTGTAAAATCCAAAAAACCCTATTTTGGTTCTTCTAAGTGATCCAGACGTTCTTCATTTCTGCTTGGAAAACCCAAAAACAGTGATCGAAAAATTTTGGCCGATTGGGCGTTGAAAATTTGCACGCCATCCATGGACGACCTAAGAAAGACATACCATACTTCAGAATCCCGAAATCAGCCATTTTCTGTCTGTTATGGGGGTTAAAATCGCGTTTTTCGGCTTAAAACTGCCTTTTTCGCCCCTTATTGGGCGTAGATGTCTCATGGGTGGTCAAATAGAAGTGTATCTGGTCATAAATTATGCGCCTGAAACCACTGAACCAATGATATTCGCCAGTTTTCCTTTGTTTTCCTGTAAAATCCAAAAACCCTATTTTTACCTCTCAAAACAGTGATCCAGGACGTTCTTCATTTCTGAGGCACCCAAGATCCGAAATCGAAAAACTTTGGCCGATTGAGCTGAAAATTTGCACGCCATCCATGGACGACCTAAGAAAGACATACCATACTTCAGAATCCCGAAATCAGCCATTTTCTGTCTGTTATGGGGGGTTAAAATCGCATATTTCGGCTTAAAAACTGCCTTTTTTCGCCCCTTATTGGGTGTAGATGTCTCATGGGTGGTCAAATAGAAGTGTATCTGGTCATAAATTATGCGCCTGAAACCACTGAACCAATGATATTCGCCAGTTTTCCTTTGTTTTCCTGTAAAATCCAAAAAACCCTATTTTTACCTCTAAAAACATTGATCCAGGACGTTCTTCATTTCTGAGGCACCCAAGATCCGAAATCGAAAAACTTTGGCCGATTGAGCTGAAAATTTGCACGCCATCCATGGACGACCAAAGAAAGACAAACCATATTTCAGAATCCCGAAATCAGCCATTTTCTGTCTGTTATGGGGGGTTAAAATCGCGTTTTTCGGCTTAAAAACTGCCTTTTTTCGTCCCTTATTGGGCGTAGATGTCTCGTGGGTGGTCAAATAGAAGTGTATCTGGTCATAAATTATGCGCCTGAAACCACTGAACCAATGATATTTGCCAGTTTTCGTTTGTTTTCCTGTAAAATCCAAAAAACCCTATTTTTACTTCTAAAAACAGTGATCCAGGATGTTCTTCATTTCTGAGGCACCCAAGATCCGAAATCGAAAAACTTTGGCCGATTGAGCTGAAAATTTGCACGCCATCCATGGACGACCTAACAAAGACATACCATACTTCAGAATCCCGAAATAAGCCATTTTCTGTCTGTTATGGGGGGTTAAAATCGCGTTTTTGGCTTAAAAACTGCCTTTTTCGCCCCTTATTGGGCGTAGATGTCTCATGGGTGGTCAAATAGAAGTGTATCTGGTCATAAATTATGCGCCTGAAACCACTGAACCAATGATATTCGCCAGTTTTCCTTTGTTTTCCTGTAAAATCCAAAAAACCCTATTTTTACCTCTCAAAACAGTGATCCAGGACGTTCTTCATTTCTGAGGCACCCAAGATCCGAAATCGAAAAACTTTGGCCAATTGAGCTGAAAATTTGCACGCCATCCATGGACGACCTAAGAAAGACATACCATACTTCAGAATCCCGAAATCAGCCATTTTCTGTCTGTTATGGGGGGTTAAAATCGCGTTTTTCGGCTTAAAAACTGCCTTTTTTCGCCCCTTATTGGGCGTAGATGTCTCATGGGTGGTCAAATAGAAGTGTATCTGGTCATAAATTATGCGACTGAAACCACTGAACCAATGATATTTGCCAGTTTTCGTTTGTTCTCCTGTAAAATCCAAAAAACCCTATTTTTACTTGTAAAAACAGTGATCCAGGATGTTCTTCATTTCTGAGGCACCCAAGATCCGAAATCGAAAAACTTTGGCCGATTGAGCTGAAAATTTGCACGCCATCCATGGACGACCTAAGAAAGACATACCATACTTCAGAATCCCGAAATCAGCAATTTTCTGTCTGTTATGGGGGGTTAAAATCGCGTTTTTCGGCTTAAAAACTGCCTTTTTCGCCCCTTATTGGGCGTAGATGTCTCATGGGTGGTCAAATAGAAGTGTATCTGGTCATAAATTATGCGCCTGAAACCACTGAACCAATGATATTTGCCAGTTTTCGTTTGTTTTCCTGTAAAATCCAAAAAACCTATTTTTACTTCTAAAAACAGTGATCCAGGATGTTCTTCATTTCTGAGGCACCCAAGATCCGAAATCGAAAAACTTTGGCCGATTAGGCTGAAAATTTGCACGCCATCCATGGACGACCTAACAAAGACATACCATACTTCAGAATCCCGAAATAAGCCATTTTCTGTCTGTTACGGGGGTTAAAATCGCGTTTTTTGGCTTAAAAACTGCCTTTTTTCGCCCCTTATTGGGCGTAGATGTCTCATGGGTGGTCAAATAGAAGTGTATCTGGTCATAAATTATGCGCCTGAAACCACTGAACCAATGATATTCGCCAGTTTTCCTTTGTTTTCCTGTTAAATCCAAAAAACCCTATTTTTACCTCTCAAAACAGTGATACAGGACGTTCTTCATTTCTGAGGCACCCAAGATCCGAAATCGAAAAACTTTGGCCGATTGAGCTGAAAATTTACACGCCATCCATGGACGACCTAAGAAAGACATACCATACTTCAGAATCCCAGAATCAGCCATTTTCTGTCTGTTATGGGGGGTTAAAATCGCATTTTTCGGCTTAAAAACTGCCTTTTTTCGCCCCTTATTGGGCGTAGCGTAGTGATGTCAAGGATTGCTGGAACGGAATTTTTAATCTGACGTAGCGGTGTAAAGCATTCCTGGTTTGATACGTAGTCTGACGAAGTGGTGTCAAGGATTACTGGTTTGATGCGTAGTCTGACGTAGTGGTGTCAAGGATTCCTGGTATGGTACGTAGTCTGACGTAGTGGTGACAAGGATTCTTGCTAAAGTTCGAAGTCTGACATACTGGTGTCAAGTATTCCTGGCATGGTATGCAGTCTGACGTAGTGGTGTCAAGCATTCCTGTTACGGTACGTAGTCTGACGTAGTGGAGTCAAGCATTCCTGGTACGGTACGTATTTTGACGTAGTGGTGTCAAGCATTCCTGGTTTGATACGTAGTCTGACGTAATGGTGTCAAGGATTCCTGGTGTGGAATTTTTAACAGGAATTTTAAATATAATTTATAACAAAAGCATTGTTATACAAATCTCACATACAATTCAGCGGTATGTTAAATACAGTGATGTGGTGAGTTGGTGATAATATGAACTAATGGTGCGTTGATGATCAGATGAGAGAGGTCAAGTAAGTGTGGTAACCTCAGAGAAACTGAAACTGATGAAGCTGAGTTATGATACTAAAATGTGATTTGACCAGTGTGCTGACGGGAAGTGGGGACAGGGAAGGAGGCAATTCACGGATTGGGAAGGGGCAGGGGAGCGAAACTAAGAGGTAGAACAGGCAAAAGGTGATAGGGGTGGAGCAGGGATCGGAAGGTCAAGGAGTGCACAGGGGTGGGGTAAGCAACATGGGAACAAATGTGTGGGAGTCAGTGTCCTGTCGACAGGAGACCCCTGCTCTGGCGTGACTGAAAGGGGGGGACAGGTCCAGATGAGACGCAAACTGATGGGGTGCTGATGGCGGGAATAGGCTATGGAAGAACTGGGAGGAAGATGATTGGTAACGATGACATCCCCTGATCTGCGCATGCCCCACGCATGGGATTGTTTGAGCCCAACGGTACGCAACCAGGCGAGCATCGGAGGGGCACCCGCTTCCCACACATATGTAGCAGGTGGCTGGATCACTACCAGCGCAAGTCGGAAACACCCCCTCTTTTCCACTCAGCCATCTGGGGATCCAAACTGAGTGGGACACTTAGACATCATCGCTACCAGGAAGAAGAAATAGAATGGAAGAAAAGGGCTGCTGGAGCAAAGGGAAGAACTGGTTGCTGAATGAAGATGGATAAATCAGGTTCCATTGATAAGCTGATGACTTTTTTTTGTATTTCAGGGCACAATTATACATACATTTGATGGCCCTTGTCACTATTTGTATGTGCCTGGAATAATGATCCTCGTTGATGTTTGAGGTGTTTTTGTAAAAACTGGGATTATCCTCGCTATGCTGATGCTGTCTAATGAAAGGTCAGATGAGCCATGAAGCTCACTGAGCAGAGAATTCATCTTCTGTCTGTGTGCTTCACCAACTGGACAGATTGAAAGGAGGTGGTCTTCATCCTCGATGATCTGCGTGCCATTTTTTTTCTGCTGAACAGAAATCGCACACTCTGTCGGCTCTTGGCGTGTTCGAGTGTCTTCCAGTTTCGATGTGTAGCTTGTGTGCACTACAGCGGAGTCTTGAGGATATTTTCCTGTCATCATATGAGCGGAGTGGTCAAGGTAAGCTTCCCAGCCGATTTCATTCTTTAGCTTGCTGTAGAATGATAGTCTACTTGACTGGTCGATAACACTCTTCCATGATTGATTAAAGGATTCTTGAAGTTTTCTGGTGAAGATTTGAGGAGAGACATCATTGGCAAGCGAAGTAGAGTTGATAAGATCGGAAGAGTTCTGATTGAAGTGGTAGTCACTTTCAGTACCAAAGTTCATGATTGTGGACTTAATGTTGGTAAACCAGGATAGACCATGAGAGATTTGTTCGTTCATGGCTGCCTTAGCAAAGTTTGATGGATCAAGGTCGATGACTCTTTTAAAGAACTTGATGCAAAGTTTTAGGCAGTTGATGATTAGAGGGAAATTGCCTGTCTCACCCCACGCTGCACAGTTGGAAGAATTACGCCGGATGCCAAGAAGATATTTGGTATGGCGTAGATGAACTTGTTCCATACCCAACTTTGCTATTTTAGGAAGGCAATGATTGATGTTATGATGCATTTCTAGACTGGAGTTAAGGTGTTTGATAATGGGAAGAGTAGGAAGCCACCTGACAGCCATAAGTGAGAATTGGAGCGATGAGAGAGTTGAATAACTGATTGAGGTTTTCTGGCTTAATGTATCTTCTGTCAATTGTGCTTCTTAAAGAAAAGTATGCTCCTAGACCCTTCTTATAAAGAGATTCAACTGCTTGGCTGAACTTTCCGTTGCTGCTGATGATGACTCCAAGATAGCAGTAGGATGTCACAAGATCTATTTCTTCACCGTTAATGGTAGGCCTCCAACTGCTGTATGGGTGGTCAGGGCTTCTTCCATTGAGTACCATGAACTTGGTCTTAGAAATGTTCACCTCAAGGCCCCAGGCATTGCAGTAGCTTTCGATTGCAGAGAGCTGTTTCTGAAGCGATTCGGTGTCCATAGCCAAAATCACAAGGACGTCAGCCCAGGCTAGATGAGTCACACTTAGTCCAGAAAGTGACGGAGAGTTTACTGGCAACTTGTTGAGGATGTTGGACAGCTTTAGGAAGTAAACCTTGAAAAGCTCTGGACTGAGAGGATGACCTTGTTCGGTGCCCTTTGAGATGTCAAAAGCTTTGCTTAGCCGATTGTTGATCTTGATGTGCCCACAAGAATTGCTGTACATATTCTTGATGATGTTAACCCAGATTGGACAGCTTTTTTGTTTCTCGATAAAAATCGATGAAATTTTAGTCAGTAGGTGCCATTGGTCCAACTAAGAAAATAAATCAGTATTTTTGAGTATATGTTTTACAGTTCTCGAGAAATCGATGGGGTGGAAATCCACCCCTTTGTCCAATAAGCCAGAGGTCGTTCGAAAAAAAAATTTCATAAAATTTCAATCTGAATGATTTATTTTACTATTTACATGGTTTGGTACGGTGAACAAAACTCTTTTTTCGACAATACTTGTCCGTTCAGGATTTTGGGGTGGAAAATCACCCCTTTGTCCAATATGAAGTATGAAATTTCAGATGATTAACAAATATGTTTCCTTTGAAAGAATAACGTGCCAAGGTGATTTTTGGCGATTTCTGTGACAAAATATTCATGCTAGAACTGGTTTCACCTACGAAAATGGTACATTTTTCGGGATTTGGGTGGAAAATCACCCCTTTGTCCAATATGTGGGTACAGGTCGAAATGACAAAAATCGATCTGAGGGCCATAAAACTGAATTGTGCGTAATTTTTTCATTATTTCGGCATTGTATAGATGCCTTTGAACAGAATTTACAAAGTTTGGAAAGGTTTGGGGTGATTTTCCACCCCTTTGGCACCCGAGACCCTGGTTTATGAAGGATGAAATCTTAAATTTCAGAATTCATAAAAACACTCCCGGTTACTGACAATAATATGTTTATGTACACAAAAATTACAGTTTTGGTGTCATTTACGTTGGCATTGCTCTTATTCTGCGAATAAGAGCATTTGAGGATACAGAAAATGAAATGAGAAGGATTTCGGAACTTCTGGGGTGAGTCAGACCAAAATTCTAGGAGGTTAGCTGTTTGGTTCTCTTCAATGGTTTCTGCTCTGGCAGACTTACAGTAGCGGCTTTCCAGATGTCAGGGCACCCCCAGTCATCTCTCTGGTACTAAGCAGTACTACAGCAGTTCTATGGCATAGCCATGGTACTGTTGGAACCTATCCAAACTACTATTTGATATGACAGAAGATGTACATAGTGCTGTAAAACGGCAGCTTCATGATAGTCTTACAGCAGTGTCACGGCAGTTTAATGTAGTATCAGGGCAACGCCATAGTAATCTCATGGGCCACGGCAGTTCCATATGGCAGTGCTACTGCCATTTTTATGATACAGCAGTAACTCAGTAATAAGAGAATAAGATAGAGGGTACAACGGCAGCTTCAAGTAATCATGTATCATGGCAAGCCCCAGCAATACTATAAGAATAGGTACTAAAATACTGGAGATTGGACGTACAACGGCAGTAAAACGGCAGTGTCAGGTCGTTTTTCAGCTTTGCTACACATGGTCATGCGGAATGGTCATGGCAGCCTCCCAGCTTCACAGACGTCTAATGGCAGTGCTCATGAAAGACAATGTCAATCTTCTTTGAAAGTAATAACAGTATCACCGAAGAGCCACTCAAGTATCAGACTACCACAGCATTGCTGTGAGAAGCGTCAGTGACATAGCACAACGGCTGTGTCACGGAGGTTAAGTAGGTACTGCATGCAAGGCAGCACCGTTACTCCTTTGCAGCTAGTACTTTTATAGCAGTGCCAGTATGACGTGGAAGAGGTGAATTGCTTATCCAATAGATTTATGGAATTACTGAGGTATACGATATACAGTCGACAGTAAAACTATGGCTGTGGTGCTGCAAAAGCACTGCTGCTTTACAACCAGACCAGCTTTGCAGTAATATAACAGTTAGGTGCCCTGTTCCAAAAGTGTTTTAAGTGCCTTATTGTCAATTAAATTGTCATGATATATCATCGATGATGCAGTCGCATTATTTAAATAAAGCTATAGCACTGCTTAAGCACCACCATAACTCTCTGGCAGTGAGTGTTCTCAAGATCTACCTTTGGTTCTCAGTGATGCGATTTTGATGTTTGCTACTAGCGTTTGAATACTATCAGACAACCATGAAGACTGAAGCTTGAATCTGCCATTGTAGATTCTGTCATATCGCGGTGCTGTGGTGAGTACTAAGTTCAGCAGTTAACTGTACCATGCTACCACAGCATTACTGCGTAGGCCTGCCACATGACTGCTGTGGTACTGATAAAGTGCCAAAGTGATGTCGGGGTACCCCATTGGAATGTATCAGGGAGGGCAATACTAACAGTCTGCGGCAGGAATCGCTACTTAGATGACCAAAACAGCTAACCTCCTAGGAATTCGTGGGGCCAACTCTCCCAGAGGTTCGAAAATCCTTCTCATTACCTTTTTGTTCCACAAATATCTTCAAATGCTCTTTTTCTCAGAATAAAAGCAATGACAATGACGTAAATGACACCAAAACTATCAATTTTGAGCACATAAACGTATCTTCCATGTAAATTGTCAGTAACCGAAGTGTTTTTGATGAATTCTGATATTCAAGATTTCAGCCCTCAAAAACCAGGGTCTAAGTGCCAAAGGGGTGGAAAATCACCCCAAACCTTTCCAAACTTGTAAATTCTGTTCAAAGGCGTCTATACAATGCCGAAACACGAAAAAATTACGTACAATTCAGTTTTATATCCTCAGATCAATTTTGTCATTTCGACCTGTACCCACATATTGGACAAAGGGGTGATTTTCCCAAATCCCAAAAATGTACCATTTTCGTAGGTGAAACCAGTTCTAGCATGAATATTTTGTCACAGAAATCGCCAAAAATCACCTTGGCACGTTATTCTTTCAATGGAAACATATTTGTTAATCATCTGAAATTTCATACTTCATATTGGACAAAGGGTGATTTTCCACCCCAAAATCCTGAACGGACAAATATTGTCGAAAAAGGAGTTTTGTTCACCGTACCAAACCATATAAATAGTGAAATAAATCATTCAGATTGAAATTTTATGAAACTTTTTTTTCGAACGACCTCTGGCTAATTGGACAAAGGGGTGGATTTCCACCCCACCATATTGCGCAGGTTATAAGTCTCAAATTTGAGCTCCACATGAGCTGAAAATTGGAACCATGAAAATTTAGTCTTTCTGCCAAAAGCAACCACTTTGACGTCATATAAGTCGGAATTATGAGCACAGTGGCACGTCAAAGTGATCGAATTCAAATTTCAATTTTCATCATTTTTGGGGCCACCGTGCAGCAAAAACTATTTTATAAAATCCTAAAATTTTTCTATTCTGAAAAGTTTTATCCTTCTTCTATGTAAAAAAATAATTTCCAGCACTAGAGAAGTTATCAGCTCAACAGTATAGCGCCATACTTTGAGGGTCTATTTTCCACCCCTTTGGCATATCTGGGTTAAAGAAGCCCCCATTGATTCCATAACAGGCGAGCTTAAACAGGAGTGCTTGCCGGCATACCAGGTCGAAGGCCTTTCTAAGATCAATAAAAGACAGCATAAACTTTCTGCTTTGATTTTTTGTACTTCTCCATGATAGTAAGGAGGTAAAGATATGATCATTACATTGACTGCCTTTTTTGAAGCCAGCCTGATTTGGGGATCTGGGAAAGTTAGCATTTCGGTGTACTAGGAGCCGATTCAACAGCATAGATGAGAATAGTTTGCCTACACAACTGCAAACAGCAATCGCTCTGTAGTTGTCTGGATTATCAATACTGCCTTTCTTGTGAAGGGGGGGTGATAACACTTGATTCCATACATAGACGCCAAGTGTGAGGCAAGTGTTGAAGAGGGAAAGAAGCAGATTCTGGACATTACTGCTGAAGGCTTTGATTATCTCGTTGCTGATATGGTCAAAAGAAGAAGCTTTGCCGGGTTTCAGGCCTTTGATTGCAGTCTGAAACTCATCAAGTGAGAAAGGTTTATTAAAGGTCTTCATTGGGAACACTGGAGTTGACAATATCAATAGCATCATTGAGAAGGGTTGTCTTAGTTTGACTGTCAACTGTAGGATGTTCATCAGAATAAAGCTTCCAATAGAATTTCTGAAAGGGATCCAGATGCTCAGTTTCGTCAAGTTTAACTTCATTTTTTTGAATTTCTTAAGCTTCTTGAAATCCTTCCAAGAGATAATCTTGCCATTATTGATTTTGTCATTCAATTTTCTGAAGGAATTTGTCCTTCTTTGGACTTAATGATGGTACGGTAGCTTTTGACATTGTGGCGGTGACGGTCCATGACACTCTTGTTATCAGGGTTTTTATCAACAACACGGACAGACCTTTTAAGAAGACGCCTGGCAGTATGACATGCTGGGTCAAACCAAGCATCATATTTCGGCTTGTTTTGCAGTCACTGACTTGGTTGTATCAAAACACTTCTGCATGCTTACAGAGAATTGATAGTGAAGAGAACTCTTCTACTGGTGCCTTAGTCTCATTAATGTCAGAATTGATGGGGGCAATTTTCCTGGAGGTGAATCTTTAAGCTTCGTTCATTATGTATGTACAAAGAAGTTAATAGATAGAGACAGTCGAAAACAGATATTGATAAATATCTTAATAATGCGGCACTGGCCGGGCGCTAAGTGTACAATACTAGAATAGTACAATATAAATTGAAAATGTAATTTAAAAAATATAAATTAATTTCTGGAACAGCAATTCGATGAAATTTAAAAAATGACTCGATAAGTTAAGTAGTGGAAAATTTTTCGGTAAACCTACGCCAAGTTATCGTTTATTTTGACCACCAATGGGGGTTGCAAAGGTTAATACAAACTTTTAAAAGTTTTTATTGACCTTTGCAACCCCCATTGGTGGTCAAAATAAACGATAACGGTCGAGAACGAGATTATAGGTGATATACAACCTTTTACCTGCATGAATATGATTTTAATAAATTATCAACAAGAAAAATAAAATATTGATAGCAGTTTCAAGGATGTTTTACTCTTGATAATGAAGGTGCCAAAAAGATTTATTGAGAGATCTCTCGATTTGAAACTTTGATAAGGCTGAGCCTGAAAGCAGTGCAGACTTCCTGTTAGTCCAATTTAGACCGAAGTAAGAATGTTCGCTGGCTGAAACCTGACTGCATGGCTCCAGCTGGCTACAGAAATCTATATGAACAGTCGTTCTTCCATTATTCAAATTGTCGGTCAGAGCTTGTGATGAGTAGCGACCAAGTGAATCGCAGCCGGTAATTCTACGAATGACCAATTTAGGTCAATTAGTTATTTCACAGAGGACGACGGTAAATTTCAAGAAAAATGAATTTCTTCCGACAACTATATTATTCCGATCATTGCAGTTTAATAAGCAACGATTAACGTTAGAATGACTAAACCTGACATATGCTGAATAAATATGAGTGCTAATCGCGCGTACGCTCCAAAGCGACATGCCCTTCAACGAAGAAATTTAAAGAATGTGAAGATATAGGCAGATATCCAGCTTCCCTAGACAACATCTTGCAAAAATAAATATTTAAATATAAAAACTGACTCCGCGTTAAATCCGCGTCTGGAATTTAATGAATAAAATATGAATGATACCTTAGTGGTAGAAATTAAGATGTGTATTTATTAAGGACGTACTAATTAAGAAGTGTACTAATTAAGGCATTAAAATTTCTACAAAAATCAGGCTATTCTAGGACTAAATTTCACGTCGTTTCACCAATTTTCAACCAAAAATGCCGATGTGAAAACAAGAAGAGGGCAGATTTTTCCAATGAATTCAATTTATTTGGGATCTATGAAATATAGACAAAAGTAAAGCTAGGCGTTCTAGAGAAACAGATTAGCAAACGGGTCAATGAGCATCCTAGAGTCAACACCATGTTCTTTGCAATGTTTCACTGCCTCCGTTTGATGAAAGATTGGCCGATGATTCTGCTGAAATTTTGAAGGCCTTGTTTCGGACTAATGAAAACATCGAAGATATCGAAGATGGTTTTATTGGGCTTGAGGTGGAAGATATGGAAGATGTGCAGGAAGACGTAAAAGCCGAAGAAATGCCTATAACTTTTATCCATTGATAATTGTTTATCATATCAAATTTGATTTTGTCTGCACTGATGCTTTCGCTGAAAAATTCTGAACCTGTATCGAGAGAAAATAGAATGCCTTAATATTGTAGTGAAAGAAAAGATAGGTATAGATGTACAAATCTTTAAACTTTAACTAAAATTAACTAAAATTTTGGTGTTGTACAAATTACGGTATGTAGAAATTAAGATTTGTAGAATTTAAGGAGTGTACTATTTAAGACAGTAAAATTGCTTACTACCTTAAATAGTACACTTCTTAATTTCTACCACTAAGGTATTGAAAGTTTGCTCTCTGCATCAGCATGAAATCATGCTGATGCAGTGAGGCACTTCCTCTCAAACACAGTGCTGGTCATCGTGTCGATGCATTTTATATAACCCTCGGCTCCATCTCAAATTTGCACGCCATACCATTGGTATGTCTTTCTTAGGTCGTCCATGGATGGCGTGCAAATTTTCAGCTCAATCGGCCAAAGCTTTTCGATTTCGGATCTTGGGTGCCTCAGAAATGAAGACACGCATGGATCACTGTTTTGAGAGGTAAAAATAGGGTTTTTTGGATTTTACAGGAAAACAAAGGAAAACTGGCGAATATTATTGGTTCAGTGGTTTCAGGCATAATTTATGACCAGGTACACTTCTATTTGACCACCATGAGACATCTTCGCCCAATAAGGGGCGAAAAAAGGCAGTTTTAAGCCGAAAAACGCGATTTTAACCCCCATAACAGACAGAAAATGGCTTTGATTTCGGGATTCTGAAGTATGGTATGTCTTTCTTAGGTCGTCCATGGATGGCGTGCAAATTTTCAGCTCAATAGGCCAAAGCTTTTCGATTTCGGATCTTGGGTGCCTCAGAAATGAAGAACGTCCTGGATCACTGTTTTGAGAGGTAAAAATAGGGTTTTTTGGATTTTACAGGAAAACAAAGGAAAACTGGCGAATATTATTGGTTCAGTGGTTTCAGGCGCATAATTTATGACCAGATACACTTCCATTTGACCACCCATGAGACATCTACGCCCTATAAATGTCTTGGGTGCCTCAGAAATGAAGAACGTCCTGGATCACTGTTTTGAGAGGTAAAAATAGGGTTTTTTGGATTTTACAGGAAAACAAAGGAAAACTGGCGAATATCATTGGTTCAGTGGTTTCAGGCGCATAATTTATGACCAGATACACTTCTATTTGACCACCCATGAGACATCTACGCCCAATAAGGGGGCGAAAAAAGGCAGTTTTAAGCCGAAAAACGCGATTTTAACCCCCATAACAGACAGAAAATGGCTGATTTCGGGATTCTGAAGTATGGTATGTCTTTCTTAGGTCGTCCATGGATGGCGTGCAAATTTTCAGCTCAATCGGCCAAAGTTTTTCGATTTCGGATCTTGGGTGCCTCAGAAATGAAGAACGTCCTGGATCACTGTTTTGGGAGAGTTAAAATAGGGTTTTTGGATTTTACAGGAAAACAAAGGAAAACTGGCGAATATCATTGGTTCAGTGGTTTCAGGCGCATAATTTATGACCAGATACACTTCTATTTGACCACTCATGAGACATCTACGCCCAATAAGGGGCGAAAAAAGGCAGTTTGAAGCCGAAAAACGCGATTTTAACCCCCATAACAGACAGAAAATGGCTGATTTCGGGATTCCGAAGTATGGTATGTCTTTCTTAGGTCGTCCATGGATGGCGTGCAAATTTTCAGCTCAATCGGCCAAAGTTTTCGATTTCGGATCTTGGGTGCCTCAGAAATGAAGAACGTCCTGGATCACTGTTTTGAGAGGTAAAAATAGGGTTTTTGGATTTTACAGGAAAACAAGGAAAAACTGGCGAATATCATTGGTTCAGTGGTTTCAGGCGCATAATTTATGACCAGATACACTTCTATTTGACCACCCATGAGACATCTACGCCCAATAAAGGGCGAAAAAAGGCAGTTTTAAGCCGAAAAACGCGATTTTAACCCCCCATAACAGACAGAAAATGGCTGATTTCGGGATTCTGAAGTATGGTATGTCTTTCTTAGGTCGTCCATGGATGGCGTGCAAATTTTTCGAGCTCAATCGCCCAAAGTTTTTCGATTTCGGCTCTTGGGTGCCTCAGAAATGAAGAACGTCCTGGATCACTGTTTTGAGAGGTAAAAATAGGGTTTTTGGATTTTACAGGAAAAAAAGGAAAACAAAGGAAAACTGGCGAATATCATTGGTTCAGTGGTTTCAGGCGCATGATTTATGACCAGATACACTTCTATTTGACCACCCATGAGACATCTACGCCCAATAAATGGCGAAAAAAGCAGTTTTAAGCCGAAAAACGCGATTTTAACCCCCATAACAGACAGAAAATGGCTGATTTCGGGATTCTGAAGTATGGTATGTCTTTCTTAGGTCGTCCATGGATGGCGTGCAAATTTTCAGCTCAATCGCCCAAAGTTTTTCGATTTCGGATCTTGGGTGCCTCAGAAATGAAGAACGTCCTGGATCACTGTTTTGAGAGGTAAAAATAGGGTTTTTGGATTTACAGGAAAACAAAGGAAAACTGGCGAATATCATTGGTTCAGTGGTTTCAGGCGCATGATTTATGACCAGATACACTTCTATTTGACCACCCATGAGACATCTACGCCCAATAAATGGCGAAAAAAGGCAGTTTTTAAGCCCAAAAACGCGATTTTAACCCCCATAACAGACAGAAAATGGCTGATTTCGGGATTCTGAAGTATGGTATGTCTTTCTTAGGTCGTCCATGGATGGCGTGCAAATTTTCAGCTCAATCGGCCAAAGTTTTTCGATTTCGGATCTTGGGTGCCTCAGAAATGAAGAACGTCCTGGATCACTGTTTTGAGAGGTAAAAATAGGGTTTTTGGTTTTACAGGAAAACAAAGGAAAACTGGCGAATATCATTGGTTCAGTGGTTTCAGGCGCATAATTTATGACCAGATACACTTCTATTTGACCACCCATGAGACATCTACGCCCCAATAAGGGGGCGAAAAAAGGCAGTTTTTAAGCCGAAAAACGCGATTTTAACCCCCCATAACAGACAGAAAATGGCTGATTTCGGGATTCTGAAGTATGGTATGTCTTTCTTAGGTCGTCCATGGATGGCGTGCAAATTTTCAGCTCAATCGGCCAAAGTTTTCGATTTCGGATCTTGGGTGCCTCAGAAATGAAGAACGTCCTGGATCACTGTTTTGAGAGGTAAAAATAGGGTTTTTTGGATTTTACAGGAAAACAAAGGAAAACTGGCGAATATCATTGGTTCAGTGGTTTCAGGCGCATAATTTATGACCAGATACACTTCTATTTGACCACCCATGAGACATCTACGCCCAATAAGGGGCGAAAAAGGCAGTTTTAAGCCGAAAAACGCGATTTTAACCCCCATAACAGACAGAAAATGGCTGATTTCGGGATTCTGAAGTATGGTATGTCTTTCTTAGGTCGTCCATGGATGGCGTGCAAAAATTTTCAAGCTCAATCGCCCAAAAGCTTTTTCGATTTCGGATCTTGGGTGCCTCAGAAATGAAGAACGTCCTGGATCACTGTTTTGAGAGGTAAAAATAGGGTTTTTGGATTTTACAGGAAAACAAAGGAAAACTGGCGAATATCATTGGTTCAGTGGTTTCAGGCGCATAATTTATGACCAGATACACTTCTATTTGACCACCCATGAGACATCTACGCCCAATAAGGGGCGAAAAAAAAGGCAGTTTTAAGCCGAAAAACGCGATTTTAACCCCCATAACAGACAGAAAATGGCTGATTTCGGGATTCTGAAGTATGGTATGTCTTTCTTAGGTCGTCCATGGATGGCGTGCAAATTTTCAGCTCAATCGGCCAAAGTTTTTCGATTTCGGATCTTGGGTGCCTCAGAAATGAAGAACGTCCTGGATCACTGTTTTGAGAGGTAAAAATAGGGTTTTTGGATTTCACAGGAAAACAAAGGAAAACTGGCGAATATCATTGGTTCAGTGGTTTCAGGCGCATGATTTATGACCAGATACACTTCTATTTGACCACCCATGAGACATCTACGCCCAATAAAAGGGCGAAAAAAGGCAGTTTTAAAGCCGAAAAACGCGATTTAACCCCCATAACAGACAGAAAATGGCTGATTTCGGGATTCTGAAGTGTGGTATGTCTTTCTTAGGTCGTCCATGGATGGCGTGCAAATTTTCAGCTCAATCGGACAAAGGTTTTCGATTTCGGATCTTGGGTGCCTCAGAAATGAAGAACGGCCTGGATCACTGTTTTTAGAGGTAAAAATAAGGTTTTTGGATTTTACAGGAAAACAAAGGAAAACTGGCGAATATCATTGGTTCAGTGGTTTCAGGCGCATAATTTATGACCAGATACACTTCTATTTGACCACCCATGAGACATCTACGCCCAATAAAAGGGCGAAAAAAGGCAGTTTTAAGCCGAAAAACGCGCGATTTTAACCCCCATAACAGACAGACAGAAAATGGCTGATTTCGGGATTCTGAAGTATGGTATGTCTTTCTTAGGTCGTCCATGGATGGCGTGCAAATTTTCAGCTCAATCGGCCAAAGTTTTTCGATTTCGGATCTTGGGTGCCTCAGAAATGAAGAACGTCCTGGATCACTGTTTTGAGAGGTAAAAATAGGGTTTTTTTTTGGATTTTACAGGAAAACAAAGGAAAACTGGCGAATATCATTGGTTCAGTGGTTTCAGGCGCATAATTTATGACCAGATACACTTCTATTTGACCACCCATGAGACATCTACGCCCAATAAGGGGCGAAAAAGGCAGTTTTAAGCCGAAAAACGCGATTTTAACCCCCATAACAGACAGAAAATGGCTGATTTCGGGATTCTGAAGTATGGTATGTCTTTCTTAGGTCGTCCATGGATGGCGTGCAAATTTTCAGCTCAATCGCCCAAAGTTTTCGATTTCGGATCTTGGGTGCCTCAGAAATGAAAAGAAACGTCTGGATCACTGTTTTGAGAGGTAAAAAATAGGGTTTTTGGATTTTACAGGAAAACAAAGGAAAACTGGCGAATATCATTGGTTCAGTGGTTTCAGGCGCATAATTTATGACCAGATACACTTCTATTTGACCACCCATGAGACATCTACGCCCAATAAATGGGCGAAAAAAGGCAGTTTTAAGCCGAAAAACGCGATTTTAACCCCCATAACAGACAGAAAATGGCTGATTTCGGGATTCTGAAGTATGGTATGTCTTTCTTAGGTCGTCCATGGATGGCGTGCAAATTTTCAGCTCAATCGGCCAAAGTTTTTCGATTTCGGATCTTGGGTGCCTCAGAAATGAAGAACGTCCTGGATCACTGTTTTGAGAGGTAAAAATAGGGTTTTTGGATTTTACAGGAAAACAAAGGAAAACTGGCGAATATCATTGGTTCAGTGGTTTCAGGCGCATAATTTATGACCAGATACACTTCTATTTGACCATCCATGAGGCTCTACGCCCAATAAATGGGCGAAAAAAAGGCAGTTTTAAGCCGAAAAACGCGATTTTAACCCCCATAACAGACAGAAAATGGCTGATTTCGGGATTCTGAAGTATGGTATGTCTTTCTTAGGTCGTCCATGGATGGCGTGCAAATTTTCAGCTCAATCGGCCAAAGTTTTTCGATTTCGGATCTTGGGTGCCTCAGAAATGAAGAACGTCCTGGATCACTGTTTTGAGAGGTAAAAATAGGGTTTTTTGGATTTTACAGGAAAACAAAGGAAAACTGGCGAATATCATTGGTTCAGTGGTTTCAGGCGCATAATTTATGACCAGATACACTTCTATTTGACCACCCATGAGACATCTACGCCCAATAAATGGCGAAAAAAGGCAGTTTTAAGCCGAAAAACGCGATTTTAACCCCCATAACAGACAGAAAATGGCTGATTTCGGGATTCTGAAGTATGGTATGTCTTTCTTAGGTCGTCCATGGATGGCGTGCAAATTTTCAGCTCAATCGGCCAAAGTTTTTCGATTTCGGATCTTGGGTGCCTCAGAAATGAAGAACGTCCTGGATCACTGTTTTGAGAGGTAAAAATAGGGTTTTTGGTTTTACAGGAAAACAAAGGAAAACTGGCGAATATCATTGGTTCAGTGGTTTCAGGCGCATAATTTATGACCAGATACACTTCTATTTGACCACCCATGAGACATCTACGCCCAATAAATGGCGAAAAAAAGGCAGTTTTAAGCCGAAAAACGCGATTTTAACCCCATAACAGACAGAAAATGGCTGATTTCGGGATTCTGAAGTATGGTATGTCTTTCTTAGGTCGTCCATGGATGGCGTGCAAATTTTCAGCTCAATCGGCCAAAGTTTTTCGATTTCGGATCTTGGGTGCCTCAGAAATGAAGAACGTCCTGGATCACTGTTTTGAGAGGTAAAAATAGGGTTTTTTGATTTTACAGGAAAACGAAGGAAAACTGGCAAATATCATTGGTTCAGTGGTTTCAGGCGCATGATTTATGACCAGATACACTTCTATTTGACCACCCATGAGACATCTACGCCCAATAAATGGCGAAAAAAGGCAGTTTTAAGCCGAAAAACGCGATTTTAACCCCCCATAACAGACAGAAAATGGCTGATTTCGGGATTCTGAAGTATGGTATGTCTTTCTTAGGTCGTCCATGGATGGCGTGCAAATTTTCAGCTCAATCGGCCAAAGTTTTTCGATTTCGGATCTTGGGTGCCTCAGAAATGAAGAACGTCCTGGATCACTGTTTTGAGAGGTAAAAATAGGGTTTTTTGGATTTTACAGGAAAACAAAGGAAAACTGGCGAATATCATTGGTTCAGTGGTTTCAGGCGCATAATTTATGACCAGATACACTTCTATTTGACCACCCATGAGACATCTACGCCCAATAAATGGCGAAAAAAGGCAGTTTTTAAGCCCAAAAACGCGATTTTAACCCCCCATAACAGACAGAAAATGGCTGATTTCGGGATTCTGAAGTATGGTATGTCTTTCTTAGGTCGTCCATGGATGGCGTGCAAATTTTCAGCTCAATCGGCCAAAGTTTTTCGATTTCGGATCTTGGGTGCCTCAGAAATGAAGAACGTCCTGGATCACTGTTTTGAGAGGTAAAAATAGGGTTTTTTGGATTTTACAGGAAAACAAAGGAAAACTGGCGAATATCATTGGTTCAGTGGTTTCAGGCGCATGATTTATGACCAGATACACTTCTATTTGACCACCCATGAGACATCTACGCCCAATAAATGGCGAAAAAAAGGCAGTTTTTAAGCCAAAAAACGCGATTTTAACCCCCATAACAGACAGAAAATGGCTGATTTCGGGATTCTGAAGTATGGTATGTCTTTCTTAGGTCGTCCATGGATGGCGTGCAAATTTTCAGCTCAATCGGCCAAAGTTTTTCGATTTCGGATCTTGGGTGCCTCAGAAATGAAGAACATCCTGGATCACTGTTTTGACATAAAAATAGGGTTTTTTGATTTTACAGGAAAACAAAGGAAAACTGGCGAATATCATTGGAAGTTTTTTCAGACAATGGTTTCAGCATAATTTTGAGGCGCATAATTTATGACCAGATTCTATTTTGACCACCCATGAGACATCTACGCCCAATAAATAGCGCGAAAAAAGGCAGTTTTAAGCCGAAAAACGCGATTTTAACCCCCCATAACAGACAGAAAATGGCTGATTTCGGGATTTTGAAGTATGGTATGTATTTCTTAGGTCGTCCATGGATGGCGTGCAAATTTTCAGCTCAATCGGCCAAAGTTTTCGATTTCGGATCTTGGGTGCCTCAGAAATGAAGAACATGTCCTGGATCACTGTTTTGAGAGGTAAAAATAGGGTTTTTTGGATTTTACAGGAAAACAAAGGAAAACTGGCGAATATCATTGGTTCAGTGGTTTCAGGCGCATAATTTATGACCAGATACACTTCTATTTGACCACCCATGAGACATCTACGCCCAATAAAATAAAAAGGCAGTTTTTAAGCCGAAAACGCGATTTTAACCCCCATAACAGACAGAAAATGGCTGATTTACGGATTCTGAAGTATGGTAACATTTCTTGAATCGTCCATGGATTGGTTTTCTAGCGTTCATTTAGGGTCGTCCATGGATGGCGTGCAAATTTTCAAATCAATCGGCCAAAGTTTTTCGATTTCGGATCTTGGGTGCCTCAGAAATGAAGAACGTCCTGGATCACTGTTTTGAGAGGTAAAAATAGGGTTTTTTGTATTTTACAGGAAAACAAAGGAAAACTGGCGAATATCATTGGTTCAGTGGTTTCAGGCGCATAATTTATGACCAGATACACTTCTATTTGACCACCCATGAGACATCTACGCCCAATAAATGGCGAAAAAAGGCAGTTTTAAGCCAAAAACGCGATTTTAACCCCCATAACAGACAGAAAATGGCTGATTTCCATGGGATTTTGAAGTATGGTATGTCTTTCTTTGGTCGTCCATGGATGGCGTGCAATTTTTCAGCTCAATCGGCCAAAGTTTTTCGATTTCGGATCTTGGGTGCCTCAGAAATGAAGAACGTCCTGGATCACTGTTTTGAGAGGTAAAATAAGGTTTTTTTGGATTTTACAGGAAAACAAAGGAAAACTGGCATTGGTTCATTGGTTTCAGTGGAGGAAAACAAAAAAAATTTTTATATCATTTTCAGGCGCATGATTTATGACCAGATACACTTCTATTTGACCACCATGAGACATCTACGCCCAATAAATGGCGAAAAAAGGCAGTTTTAAGCCAAAAAACGCGATTTTAACCCCCCATAACAGACAGAAAATGGCTGATTTCGGGATTCTGAAGTATGGTATGTCTTTCTTAGGTCGTCCATGGATGGCGTGCAAATTTTCAGCTCAATCGGCCAAAAGTTTTTCGATTTCGGATCTTGGGTGCCTCAGAAATGAAGAACGTCCTGGATCACTGTTTTGAGAGGTAAAATATAGGTTTTTGGATTTTACAGGAAAACAAAGGAAAACTGGCGAATATCATTGGTTCAGTGGTTTCAGGCGCATGATTTATGACCAGATACACTTCTATTTGACCACCCATGAGACATCTACGCCCAAATAAATGGCGAAAAAAGGCAGTTTTAAGCCGAAAACGCGATTTTAACCCCCCCATAACAGACAGAAAATGGCTGATTTCGGGATTCTGAAGTATGGTATGTCTTTTTAGGTCGTCCATGGATGGCGTGCAAATTTTCAGCTCAATCGCCCAAAGTTTTTCGATTTCGGATCTTGGGTGCCTCAGAAATGAAGAACGTCCTGGATCACTGTTTTGAGAGGTAAAATAGGGTTTTTTGGATTTTACAGGAAAACAAAGGAAAACTGGCGAATATCATTGGTTCAGTGGTTTCAGGCGCATGATTTATGACCAGATACACTTCTATTTGACCACCCATGAGACATCTACGCCCAATAAATGGCGAAAAAAGGCAGTTTTTAAGCCTAAAAACGCGATTTTAACCCCCCATAACAGACAGAAAATGGCTGATTTCGGGATTCTGAAGTATGGTATGTCTTTCTTAGGTCGTCCATGGATGGCGTGCAAATTTTCAGCTCAATCGGCCAAAGTTTTTCGATGCCTCAGAAATGAAGAACGTCCTGGATCACTGTTTTGAGAGGTAAAAATAGGGTTTTTGATTTTTACAGGAAAACAAAGGAAAACTGGCGAATATCATTGGTTCAGTGGTTTCAGGCGCATGATTTATGACCAGATACACTTCTATTTGACCACCCATGAGACATCTACGCCCAATAAATGGCGAAAAAAAGGCAGTTTTTAAGCCAAAAAACGCGATTTTCACCCCCCCATAACAGACAGAAAATGGCTGATTTCGGGATTCTGAAGTATGGTATGTCTTTCTTAGGTCGTCCATGGATGGCGTGCAAATTTTCAGCTCAATCGGCCAAAGTTTTTCGATTTCGGATCTTGGGTGCCTCAGAAATGAAGAACGTCCTGGATCACTGTTTTGAGAGGTAAAATAGGGTTTTTTGATTTTACAGGAAAACAAAGGAAAACTGGCGAATATCATTGGTTCAGTGGTTTCAGGCGCATGATTTATGACCAGATACACTTCTATTTGACCACCCATGAGACATCTACGCCCAATAAATGGCGAAAAAGGCAGTTTTTAAGCCGAAAACGCGATTTTAACCCCCATAACAGACAGAATATGGCTGATTTCGGGATTCTGAAGTATGGTATGTCTTTCTTAGGTCGTCCATGGATGGCGTGCAAATTTCAGCTCAATCGGCCAAAGTTTTTCGATTTCGGATCTTGGGTGCCTCAGAAATGAAGAACGTCCTGGATCACTGTTTTGAGAGGTAAAATAGGGTTTTTTGGATTTTACAGGAAAACAAAGGAAAACTGGCGAATATCATTGGTTCAGTGGTTTGCAGGCGCATGATTTATGACCAGATACACTTCTATTTGACCACCCATGAGACATCTACGCCCAATAAATGGCGAAAAAAGGCAGTTTTTAAGCCGAAAACGCGATTTTAACCCCCATAACAGACAGAAAAAATGGCTGATTTCGGGATTCTGAAGTATGGTATGTCTTTCTTAGGTCGTCCATGGATGGCGTGCAAATTTTCAGCTCAATCGGCCAAAGTTTTTCGATTTCGGATCTTGGGTGCCTCAGAAATGAAGAACGTCCTGATCACTGTTTTGAGGGTAAAAATAGGTTTTTTGATTTTACAGGAAAACAAAGGAAAACTGGCGAATATCATTGGTTCAGTGGTTTCAGGTGCATGATTTATGACCAGATACACTTCTATTTGACCACCCATGAGACATCTACGCCCAATAAATGGCGAAAAAAGGCAGTTTTTAAGCCGAAAACGCGATTTTAACCCCCCATAACAGACAGAAAATGGCTGATTTCGGGATTCTGAAGTATGGTATGTCTTTCTTAGGTCGTCCATGGATGGCGTGCAAATTTTCAGCTCAATCGGCCAAAGTTTTTCGATTTCGGATCTTGGGTGCCTCAGAAGTCAGAAATGAAGAACGTCCTGGATCACTGTTTTGAGAGGTAAAAATAGGGTTTTTTGGATTTTACAGGAAAACAAAGGAAAACTGGCGAATATCATTGGTTCAGTGGTTTCAGGTGCATGATTTATGACCAGATACACTTCTATTTGACCACCCATGAGACATCTACGCCCAATAAATGGCGAAAAAGGCAGTTTTTAAGCCGAAAAACGCGATTTTAACCCCCCATAACAGACAGAAAATGGCTGATTTCGGGATTCTGAAGTATGGTATGTCTTTCTTAGGTCGTCCATGGATGGCGTGCAAATTTTCAGCTCAATCGGCCAAAGTTTTTCGATTTCGGATCTTGGGTGCCTCAGAAATGAAGAACGTCCTGGATCACTGTTTTGAGAGGTAAAAATAGGGTTTTTTGGATTTTACAGGAAAACAAAGGAAAACTGGCGAATATCATTGGTTCAGTGGTTTCAGGCGCATGATTTATGACCAGATACACTTCTATTTGACCACCCATGAGACATCTACGCCCAATAAATGGCGAAAAAAGGCAGTTTTTAAGCCGAAAAACGCGATTTTAACCCCCCATAACAGACAGAAAATGGCTGATTTCGGGATTCTGAAGTATGGTATGTCTTTCTTAGGTCGTCCATGGATGGCGTGCAAATTTTCAGCTCAATCGGCCAAAGTTTTTCGATTTCGGATCTTGGGTGCCTCAGAAATGAAGAACGTCCTGGATCACTGTTTTGAGAGGTAAAATAGGGTTTTTTGGATTTTACAGGAAAACAAAGGAAAACTGGCGAATATCATTGGTTCAGTGGTTTCAGGCGCATGATTTATGACCAGATACACTTCTATTTGACCACCCATGAGACATCTACGCCCAATAAGGGGCGAAAAAGGCAGTTTTTAAGCCGAAAACGCGATTTTAACCCCCATAACAGACAGAAAATGGCTGATTTCGGGATTCTGAAGTATGGTATGTCTTTCTTAGGTCGTCCATGGATGGCGTGCAAATTTTCAGCTCAATCGTCCAAAGTTTTTCGATTTCGGATCTCTTGGGTGCCTCAGAAATGAAGAACGTCCTGGATCACTGTTTTGAGAGGTAAAAATAGGGTTTTTTGGATTTCACAGGAAAACAAAGGAAAACTGGCGAATATCATTGGTTCAGTGGTTTCAGGCGCATGAATTTATGACCAGATACACTTCTATTTGACCACCCATGAGACATCTACGCCCAATAAGGGGCGAAAAAAGGCAGTTTTAAGCCGAAAACGCGATTTTAACCCCCATAACAGACAGAAAAAATGGCTGATTTCGGGATTCTGAAGTATGGTATGTCTTTCTTAGGTCGTCCATGGATGGCGTGCAAATTTTCAGCTCAATCGGCCAAAGTTTTTCGATTTCGGATCTTGGGTGCCTCAGAAATGAAGAACGTCCTGGATCACTGTTTTAACTTTGAGAGGTAAAAATAGGGTTTTTTGGATTTTACAGGAAAACAAAGGAAAACTGGCGAATATCATTGGTTCAGTGGTTTCAGGCGCATGATTTATGAACAGATACACTTCTATTTGACCACCCATGAGACATCTACGCCCAATAAGGGGGCGAAAAAAGGCAGTTTTTAAGCCGAAAACGCGATTTTAACCCCCATAACAGACAGAAAATGGCTGATTTCGGGATTCTGAAGTATGGTATGTCTTTCTTAGGTCGTCCATGGATGGCGTGCAAATTTTCAGCTCAATCGGCCAAAGTTTTTCGATTTCGGATCTTGGGTGCCTCAGAAATGAAGAACGTCCTGGATCACTGTTTTGAGAGGTAAAAATAGGGTTTTTGGATTTTACAGGAAAACAAAGGAAAACTGGCGAATATCATTGGTTCAGTGGTTTCAGGCGCATAATTTATGACCAGATACACTTCTATTTGACCACCCATGAGACATCTACGCCCAATAAAGGGGCGAAAAAGGCAGTTTTAAGCCGAAAACGCGATTTTAACCCCCATAACAGACAGAAAATGGCTGATTTCGGGATTCTGAAGTATGGTATGTCTTTCTTAGGTCGTCCATGGATGGCGTGCAAATTTTCAGCTCAATCGGCCAAAGTTTTTCGATTTCGGATCTTGGGTGCCTCAGAAATGAAGAACGTCCTGGATCACTGTTTTGAGAGGTAAAATAGGGTTTTTTGGATTTTACAGGAAACAAAGGAAAACTGGCGAATATCATTGGTTCAGTGGTTTCAGGCGCATAATTTATGACCAGATACACTTCTATTTGACCACCCATGAGACATCTACGCCCAATAAAGGGGCGAAAAAGGCAGTTTTTAAGCCGAAAACGCGATTTTAACCCCCATAACAGACAGAAAATGGCTGATTTCGGGATTCTGAAGTATGGTATGTCTTTCTTAGGTCGTCCATGGATGGCGTGCAAATTTTCAGCTCAATCGGCCAAAGTTTTTCGATTTCGGATCTTGGGTGCCTCAGAAATGAAGAACGTCCTGGATCACTGTTTTGAGAGGTAAAATAGGGTTTTTTGGATTTTACAGGAAAACAAAGGAAAACTGGCGAATATCATTGGTTCAGTGGTTTCAGGCGCATGATTTATGACCAGATACACTTCTATTTGACCACCCATGAGACATCTACGACCAATAAGGGCGAAAAAGGCAGTTTTTAAGCCGAAAACGCGATTTTAACCCCCATAACAGACAGAAAATGGCTGATTTCGGGATTCTGAAGTATGGTATGTCTTTCTTAGGTCGTCCATGGATGGCGTGCAAATTTTCAGCTCAATCGGCCAAAGTTTTTCGATTTCGGATCTTGGGTGCCTCAGAAATGAAGAACATCCTGGATCACTGTTTTGAGAGGTAAAATAGGGTTTTTGGTTTCAGGCGCATAATTTATGACCAGATACACTTCTATTTGACCACCCATGAGACATCTACGCCCAATAAGGGGCGAAAAAGGCAGTTTTTAAGCCGAAACGCGATTTTAACCCCCCAACAGACAGAAAATGGCTGATTTCGGGATTCTGAAGTATGGTATGTCTTTCTTAGGTCGTCCATGGATGGCGTGCAAATTTTCAGCTCAATCGGCCAAAGTTTTTCGATTTCGGATCTTGGGTGCCTCAGAAATGAAGAACGTCCTGGATCACTGTTTTGAGAGGTAAAAATAGGGTTTTTTGGATTTTACAGGAAAACAAAGGAAAACTGGCGAATATCATTGGTTCAGTGGTTTCAGGCGCATAATTTATGACCAGATACACTTCTATTTGACCACCCATGAGACATCTACGCCCAATAAGGGGCGAAAAAAGGCAGTTTTAAGCCAAAAACGCGATTTTAACCCCCCCATAACAGACAGAAAATGGCTGATTTCGGGATTCTGAAGTATGGTATGTCTTTCTTAGGTCGTCCATGGATGGCGTGCAAATTTTCAGCTCAATCGCCCAAAGTTTTCGATTTCGGATCTTGGGTGCCTCAGAAATGAAGAACGTCCTGGATCACTGTTTTGAGAGGTAAAATAGGGTTTTTTGGATTTTACAGGAAAACAAAGGAAAACTGGCGAATATCATTGGTTCAGTGGTTTCAGGCGCATGATTTATGACCAGATACACTTCTATTTGACCACCCATGAGACATCTACGCCCAATAAATGGGCGAAAAAGGCAGTTTTTAAGCCGAAAAACGCGATTTTAACCCCCATAACAGACAGAAAATGGCTGATTTCGGGATTCTGAAGTATGGTATGTCTTTCTTAGGTCGTCCATGGATGGCGTGCAAATTTTCAGCTCAATCGCCCAAAGTTTTTCGATTTCGGATCTTGGGTGCCTCAGAAATGAAGAACGTCCTGGATCACTGTTTTGAGAGGTAAAATAGGGTTTTTGGATTTTACAGGAAAACAAAGGAAAACTGGCGAATATCATTGGTTCAGTGGTTTCAGGCGCATGATTTATGACCAGATACACTTCTATTTGACCACCATGAGACATCTACGCCCAATAAAGGGGCGAAAAAAGGCAGTTTTTAAGCCGAAAAACGCGATTTTAACCCCCATAACAGACAGAAAATGGCTGATTTCGGGATTCTGAAGTATGGTATGTCTTTCTTAGGTCGTCCATGGATGGCGTGCAAATTTTCAGCTCAATCGCCCAAAGTTTTTCGATTTCGGATCTTGGGTGCCTCAGAAATGAAGAACGTCCTGGATCACTGTTTTGAGAGGTAAAAATAGGGTTTTTTGGATTTTACAGGAAAACAAAGGAAAACTGGCGAATATCATTGGTTCAGTGGTTTCAGGCGCATAATTTATGACCAGATACACTTCTATTTGACCACCCATGAGACATCTACGCCCAATAAGGGGGCGAAAAAGGCAGTTTTAAGCCGAAAAACGCGATTTTAACCCCCCATAACAGACAGAAAATGGCTGATTTCGGGATTCTGAAGTATGGTATGTCTTTCTTAGGTCGTCCATGGATGGCGTGCAAATTTTCAGCTCAATCGCCCAAAGTTTTTCGATTTCGGATCTTGGGTGCCTCAGAAATGAAGAACATCCTGGATCACTGTTTTGAGAGGTAAAAATAGGGTTTTTTGGATTTTACAGGAAAACAAAGGAAAACTGGCGAATATCATTGGTTCAGTGGTTTCAGGCGCATAATTTATGACCAGATACACTTCTATTTGACCACCCATGAGACATCTACGCCCAATAAGGGGCGAAAAAAAGGCAGTTTTTAAGCCGAAAACGCGATTTTAACCCCCATAACAGACAGAAAATGGCTGATTTCGGGATTCTGAAGTATGGTATGTCTTTCTTTAGGTCGTCCATGGATGGCGTGCAAATTTTTCAGCTCAATCGCCCAAAGTTTTCGATTTCGGATCTTGGGTGCCTCAGAAATGAAGAACGTCCTGGATCACTGTTTTGAGAGGTAAAAATAGGGTTTTTTGGATTTTACAGGAAAACAAAGGAAAACTGGCGAATATCATTGGTTCAGTGGTTTCAGGCGCATAATTTATGACCAGATACACTTCTATTTGACCACCCATGAGACATCTACGCCCAATAAGGGGCGATAAAAGGCAGTTTTTAAGCCGAAAAACGCGATTTTAACTCCCCATAACAGACAGAAAATGGCTGATTTCGGGATTCTGAAGTATGGTATGTCTTTCTTAGGTCGTCCATGGATGGCGTGCAAATTTTCAGCTCAATCGGCCAAAGTTTTTCGATTTCGGATCTTGGGTGCCTCAGAAATGAAGAACGTCCTGGATCACTGTTTTGAGAGGTAAAAATAGGGTTTTTTGGATTTTACAGGAAAACAAAGGAAAACTGGCGAATATCATTGGTTCAGTGTGGTTTCAGGCGCATAATTTATGACCAGATACACTTCTATTTGACCACCCATGAGACATCTACGCCCAATAAGGGGCGAAAAAAAGGCAGTTTTAAGCCGAAAACGCGATTTTAACCCCCATAACAGACAGAAAATGGCTGATCTCGGGATTCTGAAGTATGGTATGTCTTTCTTAGGTCGTCCATGGATGGCGTGCAAATTTTTCAGCTCAATCGGCCCAAAGTTTTTCGATTTCGGATCTTGGGTGCCTCAGAAATGAAGAACATCCTGGATCACTGTTTTGAGAGGTAAAAATAGGGTTTTTGGATTTTACAGGAAAACAAAGGAAAACTGGCGAATATCATTGGTTCAGTGGTTTCAGGCGCATAATTTATGACCAGATACACTTCTATTTGACCACCCATGAGACATCTACGCCCAATAAGGGGCGAAAAAAGGCAGTTTTTAAGCCGAAAAACGCGATTTTAACCCCCCATAACAGACAGAAAATGGCTGATTTCGGGATTCTGAAGTATGGTATGTCTTTCTTAGGTCGTCCATGGATGGCGTGCAAATTTTCAGCTCAATCGGCCAAAGTTTTTCGATTTCGGATCTTGGGTGCCTCAGAAATGAAGAACATCCTGGATCACTGTTTTGAGAGGTAAAAATAGGGTTTTTTGGATTTTACAGGAAAACAAAGGAAAACTGGCGAATATCATTGGTTCAGTGGTTTCAGGTGCATAATTTATGACCAGATACACTTCTATTTGACCACCCATGAGACATCTACGCCCAATAAGGGGCGAAAAAAGGCAGTTTTTAAGCCGAAAAACGCGATTTTAACCCCCCATAACAGACAGAAAATGGCTGATTTCGGGATTCTGAAGTATGGTATGTCTTTCTTAGGTCGTCCATGGATGGCGTAAAAATTTTCAGCTCAATCGCCCAAAGTTTTTCGATTTCGGATCTTGGGTACCTCAGAAATGAAGAACGTCCTGGATCACTGTTTTGAGAGGTAAAAATATGGTTTTTTGGATTTTTACAGGAAAACAAAGCGAAAACTGGCGAATATCATTGGTTCAGTGGTTTCAGGCGCATAATTTATGACCAGACACTTCTATTTGACCACCCATGAGACATCTACGCCCAATAAGAGGCGAAAAAGGCAGTTTTTAAGCCGAAAAACGCGATTTTAACCCCCATAACAGACAGAAAATGGCTGATTTCGGGATTCTGAAGTATGGTATGTCTTTCTTAGGTCGTCCATGGATGGCGTGCAAATTTTCAGCTCAATCGGCCAAAGTTTTTCGATTTCGGATCTTGGGTGCCTCAGAAATGAAGAACGTCCTGGATCACAGCTGTTTTGAGAGTAAAAAAAAGGGTTTTTTGATTTTACAGGAAAACAAAGGAAAACTGGCGAATATTTTTGGTTCAGTGGTTTCAGGCGCATAATTTATGACCTGATATACTTCTATTTGACCACCCATGAGACATCTACGCCCAATAAGGGGCGAAAAAAGGCAGTTTTTAAGCCGAAAAACGCGATTTTAACCCCCATAACAGACAGAAAATGACTGATTTCGGGATTCTGAAGTAATAAGTATGGTATGTCTTTCTTAGGTCGTCCATGGATGGCGTGCAAATTTTCAGCTCAATCGGCCAAAGTTTTTCGATTTCGGATCTTGGGTGCCTCAGAAATGAAGAACGTCCTGGGGCTCTTCCATGAAATAATCGCCTAAGAGTACTCGTAACTCCTACGAACATGGTACCCGATTTACGAATACTCTCCAAAAGTGTCCATGAAACACTCGGACCCTTTTTGAATGATCCTGAAATATCACGCGCACTGTCCACGAACATTGATTTACGAATACTCTCTAAACATCTGACAATGTCACGTAATGAACACCAACCAATAGGGTGTAGGTATTTCTCACGCGGATTTGAGCGGGATGCTCTCCTCTCGTACCGTGGCACCTCATTATTCCTTATATGGAAACTTGTTGTTGTATCAATGTTTCAGTGTTTCCGTACTATGAATTGAACGTAGCGATTTCATTACCTATTTCAGTGTTGGTTTGTGTATAGTTTGCTGTTTGGAACCGCGTCAAGCTGCTTTGAGTTCTCTTTTTCTTCAGTGTGCTGTGTACCATATTTACCCTCTTTATTTACCTAATCCTTTACCCGTTTACCCATATACCTTTTTCAGATTCTCTTTTCTCATTTACCGTATCTTTTAAATTGAATTGAATTACAGACTATTTGATCGAGTTTTTTCATATTGCTATATTACAATACATAGACACGGGCCTATCGGGACCCCGGCCATTTTGGGATACTTCCCGAGGGATTTATCCGGTTTTAACCCAGCTCGTAGGGCGAGGGTCTAAAAACGATATGAAGTAGGTGCGTCCGACATTTTTGTTTTACTAGTCTTTTAGTACTGAATCGTATTTGTATGTACACAGCATGATGAGATGTTAAATTGTCATTAATGATTTGGTATAAAGCACAAATTATGAATTCGTTTGGTACAACTTTTTGTTAAATTTAATTTCATGCTTCCTTTCGCTTGATTGTGATACGTAGACGATCGGATCGATAAAGTCGTTTTCTGCTTGATCGATGCTGTACATTTCTAGGACTAAGGAGTTTTATTCCCTTCTCCAATCTCCATACTTACTTAGCCTCACAATCATGGAATAATCATCGGTGGCTCGATAGATCAATCTTGTATTACGTCATCGATTGATCAGTACTGAAAAGCTATTGGAAGGAGAAGAAACCATCTACCGAATACTCAAAATGAATCACTATCAGTGAAGTTGAAGATTCGTTATATAGTGACAAGTGAATGTAAACAAGAGTGTAACAGTCTGAAAAGATGCTTGTATTTATTTCCATTCGAAAAAATCGACAATTCAGCTTTATTTATTCAATGTCATATACGAGTTGGTAGCGCTCATTTCAGTGAGCAGCTAAGAGTATTCGTAAGACCCCTCTCGAGTGGTCGGCAAGATTTTCGTAACTTGGCACACTTTTGGAGTACACTTACGAGTAATTCTGACTTACGAACACTGCGTGAGGGGTCACGGACTCAAAAGCAGTGAATCACGCACTTACGAAGGGTTCTAGGGAGCACTCGTAAACGTCCAAGAGTACTCGTAAATCAATGCACTTACGAACAAGGGTCCGAGTTTCATGGACAAAATTTTTGGAGAGCATTCGTAACTACCCAAAAATATCAGGTGACAGTGTTCTTAAGAATACAAAAACGTGTTCATGGAAGAGCCCCTGGATCACTGTTTTGAGAGGTAAAAATAGGGTTTTTTGGATTTTACAGGAAAACAAACGAAAACTGGCAAATATCATTGGTTCAGTGGTTTCAGGCGCATAATTTATGACCAGATACACTTCTATTTGACCACCCATGAGACATCTACGCCCAATAAGGGGCGAAAAAAGGCAGTTTTAAGCCCGAAAAACGCGATTTTAACCCCCCATAACAGACAGAAAATGGCTGATTTCGGGATTCTGAAGTATGGTATGTCTTTCTTAGGTCGTCCATGGATGGCGTGCAAATTTTCAGCTCAATCAGCCAAAGTTTTTCGATTTCGGATCTTGGGTGCCTCAGAAATGAAGAACGTCCTGGATCACTGTTTTGAGAGGTAAAAATAGGGTTTTTTGGATTTTACAGGAAAACAAAGGAAAACTGGCGAATATCATTGGTTCAGTGGTTTCAGGCGCATAATTTATGACCAGATACACTTCTATTGACCACCCATGAGACATCTACGCCCAATAAAGGGCGAAAAAAGGCAGTTTTAAGCCGAAAACGCGATTTAACCCCCATAACAGACAGAAAATGGCTGATTCTGGGATTCTGAAGTATGGTATGTCTTTCTTAGGTCGTCCATGGATGGCGTGCAAATTTTCAGCTCAATCGGCCAAAGTTTTCGATTTCGGGAAAGATACAATATACTTGGGGAATCCTGAAACCAGCCATTTTCTGTCTGTTGGGGGGGCAACTGTTTTTTCGGCTTAAAACTGGTTTTTCACTTTATTAAGAGGTCCTGCGGTGGTCAAATAGAAGTGTATTCATTGGTCATAAATATGCGCCTGAAACCACTGAAAATGATATTCGCCAGTTTTCCTTTGTTTTCCCAAATCCAAAACCTATTTTTATCTCTCTCAAAACAGTGATCCAGGATGTTCTTCATTTCTGAGGCGCCCAAGATCCGAAATCGAAAAGTCTTTGGCCGATTGAGCTGAAAATTTGCGCCATCCATGGACGACCTAAGAAAGACATATACCATACTTCAGAATCCCGAAATCAGCCATTTTCTGTCTATGGGGTTAAATCGCGTTTTCGGCTTAAAATCAGTTTTTTCGCCTTCTTTATTAAGTAGATGTCCTCATGGTGGTCAAATAGAAGTGTATCTGGTCATAAATTATGCGCCTGAAACCACTGAACCAATGATATTCGCCAGTTTTCCTTTGTTTTCCTGTTAAACCAAAAACCCTATTTTATCTCAAAACGGTGATCCAGGATGTTCTTCATTTCTGAGGCGCCCAAGATCCGAAATCGAAAAGCTTTGGCCGATTGAGCTGAAAATTTGCACGCCATCCATGGACGACCTGAGAAAGACATACCATACTTTAGAATCCCGAAATCAGCCATTTTCTGTCTGTTATGGAGGGTTAAAATCGCGTTTTTCGGCTTAAAAACTGCCTTTTTTCGCCCCTTATTGGGCGTAGAGGTCTCATGGGTGGTCAAATAGAAGTGTATCTGGTCATAAATTATGCGCCTGAAACCACTGAACCAATGATATTCGCCAGTTTTCCTTTGTTCTCCTGTAAAATCCAAAAAAACCTTTTTTATCTCTCAAAACAGTGATCCAGGATGTTCTTCATTTCTGAGGCGCCCAAGATCCGAAATCGAAAAGCTTTGGCCGATTGAGCTGAAAATTTGCACGCCATCCATGGACGACCTAAGAAAGACATACCATACTTCAGAATCCCGAAATCAGCCATTTTCTGTCTGTTATGGGGGTTAAAATCGCGTTTTCGGCTTAAAAACTGCCTTTTTCGCCCCTTATTGGGCGTAGATGTCTCATGGGTGGTCAAATAGAAGTGTATCTGGTCATAAATTATGCGCCTGAAACCACTGAACCAATGATATTCGCCAGTTTTCCTTTGTTCTCCTGTAAAATCCAAAAAAACCTTTTTTTTATCTCTCAAAACAGTGATCCAGGATGTTCTTCATTTCTGAGGCGCCCAAGATCCGAAATCGAAAAGCTTTGGCCGATTGAGCTGAAAATTTGCACGCCATCCATGGACGACCTAAGAAAGACATACCATACTTCAGAATCCCGAAATCAGCCATTTTCTGTCTGTTATGGGGGGTTAAAATCGCGTTTTTCGGCTTAAAAACTGCCTTTTTTCGCCCCTTATTGGGCGTAGATGTCTCATGGGTGGTCAAATAGAAGTGTATCTAGTCATAAATTATGCGCCTGAAACCAATGATATTCGCCAGTTTTCCTTTGTTTTCCTGTAAAATCCAAAAAACCCTATTTTTATCTCTCAAAACAGTGATCCAGGATGTTCTTCATTTCTGAGGCGCCCAAGATCCGAAATCGAAAAGCTTTGACCGATTGAGCTGAAAATTTGCACGCCATCCATGGACGACCTAAGAAAGACATACCATACTTCAGAATCCCGAAATCAGCCATTTTCTGTCTGTTATGGGGGGATAAAATCGCGTTTTTCGGCTTAAAAACTGCCTTTTTTCGCCCCTTATTGGGCGTAGATGTCTCATGGGTGGTCAAATAGAGGTGTATCTGGTCATAAATTATGCGCCTGAAACCACTGAAGCAATGATATTCGCCAGTTTTCCTTTGTTTTCCTGTAAAATCCAAAAAACCCTATTTTTATCTCTCAAAACAGTGATCCAGGATGTTCTTCATTTCTGAGGCGCCCAAGATCCGAAATCGAAAAGCTTTGGACGATTGAGCTGAAAATTTGCACGCCATCCATGGACGACCTAAGAAAGACATACCATACCTACTTTAGAATCCCGAAATCAGCCATTTTCTGTCTGTTATGGGGGGTTAAAATCGCGTTTTTCGGCTTAAAAACTGCCTTTTTTCGCCCCTTATTGGGCGTAGATGTCTCATGGGTGGTCAAATAGAAGTGTATCTGGTCATAAATTATGCGCCTGAAACCACTGAACCAATGATATTCGCCAGTTTTCCTTGGTTTTCCTGTAAAATCCAAAAAACCCTATTTTTATCTCTCAAAACAGTGATCCAGGCGGGGGATATCAGTGAGTAAGTGCACAGACCTTATGCCCACTTACTCACGTGGTGGTCGTGCTCCAAAATTCAGAAATGCAGTTACTCACATTGCAGTTACTCATAGGGAATTCTTTGAAAAAGGGTGGTGTCCCAAGGTCATGCCAAATATCACTTACTCATTTGTGAGTAAGTGCAGCAAAACCGCAATATATGTAGCTTTGTCGGGATGTAAATATAGGTATTTCAAAGCATTTCGATGTGGTATATGATTGTATCTCAAAATTGAAGTCACAACTAATTATAGAACTATATCTAGAACTATATCTAGCCAGTTCATTTAGATATTGATTACACGATTACACCGTATCATACATACATATTACCTACATTACCAGCATTACTATCTCTATACTCTCTATACAGTCTACTTGGCGCGGATAATGATCGTGTACTGAGCCGGTCTGGAGACAAAATACTGAACGGTAACAGTAACTTTAATGTAATAAGACCGGGGGATATCAGTGAGTAAGTGCACAGACCTTATGCCCACTTACTCACGTGGTGGTCGTGCTCCAAAATTCACGAATGCAGTTACTCACATTGCAGTTACTCACAGGGAATTCTTGGAAAAAGGGTGGTGTCCCAAGGTCATGGTGAATATCACTTACTCATTTGTGAGTAAGTGCAGCAAAAACTGCAATAGGTACTTGCCATGTGGCCACAAAATATCTTCCGCGCAAGCCGTAACTCAATTAGTCCGTTATATAGCCCGTATATAGCGCTCCTGTGTGCAAATATTAATTACCGGCTTAATTAATTGAAATTAAAAGTTATTTAAAGTTCGATGACAAAACTTAGCTCAACTAAACCATTGACCAACACTGAAATAGAGGATATTTTTTGTTTACTTCAAAACCACTCAGAAGCCGAGAAAATGGAGGTGGATAAATCTGTCCACCTTCAGTCGTTTCTTATCCGGGCCAAGGTGGAATACTGTTAAACTGGTAATTTAGACTAGACGACGTTACACACGAAAACCATAACGTAACAAACCAACGAGAAAATAAATATTATCAAAATGTAATCACTAATGTAATGTACTAGATAAAGTGTAGTAAAACAGTAAAACAAGGAATTAAATTAAATGTCAAGAAGTGTTACAAGGAAAGTTTATTCATTGAAATAAATTCCGACCTTCTCAACTGTGAAATTGTTTAGGGTAAGTTAACCTACTCGGTGCCTAATGCCTATAATTTTACTACGCGAGCACTTGGAATCATTGTGCCTATGTCGTGACCACTGACCACCATCAGTGTTTCTTAGTTTCTTTTTGTGCAGTCTATGCAACTCATCTTGTACCTACCTGTGGACCTACAAGGTTCCGACCTTCCGACACTCTTCCACACCCGCGTTTACACATCTCCACACCCGCTTTTACACACTTCCACACCCGCTTTTACACATCTCCACACCCGCTTTTACACATCACCACACCCGCTTTTACACATCTCCACACCCGCTTTTACACACTTCCACACCCGCTTTTACACATCTCCACACCCGCTTTTACACATCTCCACACCCGCTTTTACACATCTCCACACCCGCTTTTACACACTTCCACACCCGCTTTTACACATCACCACACTCGCGTTTACACACTTCCACACCCGCTTTTACACATCTCCACACCCGATTTTACACATCTCCACACCCGCTTTTACACATCTCCACACCCGCTTTTACACACTTCCACACCCGCTTTTACACATCACCACACCCGCTTTTACACATCTCCACACCCGCTTTTACACATCTCCACACCCGATTTTACACATCTCCACACCCGCTTTTACACATCTCCACACCCGCTTTTACACATCTCCACACCCGATTTTACACATCTCCACACCCGCTTTAACACATCTCCACACCCGCTTTTACACATCTCCACACCCGCTTTTAAACATCTCCACACCCGCTCTTACACACTTCCACACCCGCTTTTACACATCTCCACACCCGCTTTTACACATCTCCACACCCGCTTTTACACATCTCCACACCCGCTTTTACACACTTCCACACCCGCTTTTACACATCTCCACACCCGCTTTTACACATCTCCACACCCGCTTTTACACATCTCCACACCCGCTTTTACACATCTCCACACCCGCTTTTACACATCTCCACACCCGCTTTTACACATCTCCACACCCGCTCTTACACATCTCCACACCCGCTCTTACACACTTCCACACCCGCTTTTACATATACACATCTCCACACCCGCTTTTACACATCTCCACACCCGCTTTTACACATCTCCACACCCGCTTTTACACACTTCCACACCCGCTTTTACACATCTCCACACCCGCTTTTACACATCTCCACACCCGCTTTTACACATCTCCACACCCGCTTTTACACATCTCCACACCCGCTTTTTTACATCTCCACACCCGCTTTTACACTTCCACACCCGCTTTTACACATCTCCACACCCGCTTTTACACATCTCCACACCCGCTTTTACACATCTCCACACCTGCTTTTACACATCTCCACACCCGCTTTTACACATCTCCACACCCGCTTTTACACATCTCCACACCCGCTTTTACACATCTCCACACCCGCTTTTTACACATCTCCACACCCGCTTTTTACACATCTCCACACCCGCTTTTACACACTTCTAAACTGCACATGCACACTAACACGCCCACTTTTACACACTTCCTCGCCCGTTTAAACACTTCCACACCCGCGCTTACACACTTCTACAATCTACACCCGCGTTTACAAAGTCACACTTCCACTTCTAGACTCGCTTTTACACACTTCCACGATTACACACTTCCACGCTTACATGTACCTAAGCCATAGTCTTAGTACGTGATTTTCTGAGGGCAAATATTTTAAAGATAAAATCGTAAACGGTACTTTTTCTTCTTAATTTTATCGGTAATTTGGTAATCTGTCGACGGACAGATACCGGTCGGTTAACGGTCGGTTACCGGTCAGTTAACGGTCGGTTAACGGTCGGTTAACGGTCGGTTAACAGACGGTTACCGCCCACGGACAGTTACCGGTCGGTTAACGGACACTTAACGGACGGACAGTTACCGGTCGGTTACCGGTCACTTAACGGTCGGTTAACGGACGGTTACCGCCCACAGACAGTTACTGGTCCTTTAACGGTCGGTTAACGGTCGGTTAACGGACGGTTACCGCCTACGGGCAGTTACTGGTCGGTTAACGTACGGTTACCGCCCACGGAGATTTAACGGTCGGTTACCGGTCACTTAACGGTCGGTTAACGCCCACGAGCAGTTACCGGTCGGTTAGCGGTCGGTTACCGGTCACTTAACGGTCGGTTAACGGACGGTTACCGCCCACGGGCAGTTACCGGTCGGTTACCGGTCACTCAACGGTCGGTTAACGGACGGTTACCGCCCACGGACAGTAACCGGTCGGTTACCGGTCATTTAACGGTCGGTTAACGAACGGTTACCGCCCAAGGTCAGTTACTGGTCGCTAAAGGCCGTTTTAAGCATCTCAATGGTTTTTCCAGACCCTCAAACCCCCTCTCTTCAGTCAGCATTTGCAAACCCTCTCTCCATTCGGATGCTAAATGATTATGTAATTAGTTAAAAACCAATTTTAATGCTTTAAGGGCACTTATTAGATGATGATGTATAATATATTTCCATTGACAAACACTTATAAATATAATAAATGGCACACCGTTTAACTGATGAGTAAGAAATTGCCATCCGTTTATCAAGGGTAAGTGAATGTTGCACTAACGAAATTTTAACATTTAAATTATATGAATTAGCCCCCCCCCCCCCATTACACCGCATCAGAGAATCAGCTAATAAAACAAAGTTTAAATCAATTATACGGTAAAATACGATATTATATATCTTAATCAAAAATTCGTCTCATCAGTTCAGGGATCTCCTTGCTGAAGTTCTGTATGATGGAAGGACCAGTTCTGGTAAGGTTTCGCTTCTTCACCCACATGAATACACACAGAGCAATCGCCATGCTAGAGGAGTTTGATCGGCTTTGTCCAGTTCCAAGCCGCATGAAACCACATGCCCTCACAGGTGTTGGTGTGTTCAACAGTGAGTAGGTCCACGAAGCCTCTTCTTTGGAGTTTGGTTGACCACCAGACGGGTGAAGCCATGATGAGAAAGGGAGCCGTCTGTCAGGATGAGTGTGTATTTGTCTCGCCTGTTCCCTGGACACTCAACAAGGAAACAGTCCCCGCTGTTCCGACAGCAACCACCAAGCACCCACTTCCCCTTAACACGTCGTCCCCGAGTATACTTCCCCTTCCCAAATTTGGATTCACATCAACCTCCAGGACATGTCATGTACTCGTAGTAGAACTGAAGAGATGAGAACTGCACTGACGATTAAAGGAAATTATGAAGCTGAAAGGGTTTCTCTGCTCCGGAAAAGGTGCTATTTTTTAATTATACTAACCATTGCATAAAAAAATCTTCGTGAAATCCCCATGTTCCTATCGTGAGATTTCACACCTTCATGTTATGGCACAACGACATTACTAGCTATTAATATACGTGATGAAATTGGTATTTCCCACCTTACTAAACTAGAGGTTACTTCTCGTTTAGTTTTTATTTCATTTGTAAACGATAGTTTATCAATTAGATAATATGCTATTTAATTAATATATAACGCATTCAATTGATTGTGACACTAACCGGCCGTTAAGTGACCGGTTACTGACCGTTAACCGACCGGTTACTGCCCGTGGGCGGTAACCGACCGTTAACCGACCGGTAACTGTCTGTGGGCGGTAACCGTCCGTTAACCGACCGTTAAGTGACCGGTAACCGAGCGTTAACCGACCGGTAACTGTCCGTGGGCGGTAACCGTCCGTTAACCGACCGTTAAGTGACCGGTCAGTGACCGGTAACCGACCGGTAACTGTCCGTCCGTTAAGTATCCGTCAACCGATCGGTAACTGTCCGTGGGCGGTAACCGTCCGTCAACCGACCGTTAACCGACCGTTAAGTGACCGTTTAGTGGTCGGTAACCGGCCGGTTACCGACCGGTAACTGTCCGTCGACAGATTACCAAGTTGCCCATAACACACCCAATCAACTCATAACATACCCTAATCAACTCATAACCCACCCCAATCAACTCATAACATACCCCAATCAACTCATAACATACTACATATAACCCGCTCCTATCAACTCCTAACCCACCCAATCATATATATTCGAATATTTTCGAATATACCTTAGTACATGAAATTAAGTAAGCAGAAAATTAAGCACTCCAGCCGCCAAAAATGCTTAATTTGATCTAACGTAGTAATGTGCTTTCTTAATTAAATGGTCCGACATTAAATGCGTTCTTAATTTATTTCAGAACCAAATCAAAACGTGCACCGCGCATATTTAATCATGTCATTAGATAAACAGGTAATCAGACAAAGTAGACACACACGCACGAGCAATCTCCAAGTTTCTTCTGGTTTCTTTAAAACAGAAGAAGGAAGGAAGATAATAATCAATGGGTGGAAGGGAGCTGGTATTCTCAGAGCGATTCAGGAGTGTAGGAATCCATCAGTAGACCAGCTACTAGATCCGTTCTCAAACGTTCAAATTTGTGATTAAGAATTTAAGAAGCCCAATAAATCATTATATTTACTTTTGTTATTCTACTTAAATGAAAATGGACTCATTCTTACTGCCTAAATTAAACTCGAATCAATTAGGTGCAGGGAATTAAGAAAGCATTAAATTAAGTAGCATAAAATTAAGCACTGGGGTCACAAAAAATGCTTAATTTGGTGCTGCGTAATATTGTGCCTTCTTAATTTTCGGAGATCTTAATTTCCTGTACTAAGGTAGTTGTAGCAATGATGCACGTTTAGCTACGAGCTAAACGATTTAATATAGACAAAATCGTCCCTTTTTTCTACAACTTTGATTGACTTGAGAGTTTAGGGCCTGTATACATCCCTAATGTATGTAGTTATCTAATTTGGATCCACCCTCAGATTATCGCCAGAGTTAGTGTTTGGATAGAGTTGGTCGCCATGCCACTCTACTACTCTCCCACTGCTGCATGCCAGTTCTGAACGCCACAGAACCCGGGTGCAGTTGGTTCTGAACGCCACAGAACTTATCCCTCTTAACTTATAGAACATTCTCAAACCACATATTTTTAAGCGATCAAGATGTGACTGAAAGAAGGGGCTAGATAGCTCAATTGGTAGAGCTCCTAACCGGCAGTCAGGAGGTTGGGGGTTCAAGCCCTGCTCGCCTTGCACATTTTTCAGAGATCACCGAGTTTGTATGTGTGACTGTAGTCAGGGTGAATTACAAGTATCCTATCTCCGATACAGTAATACTTCAAGAGTTCAAGCTTTGGGTCGGTAAATCCTCACAAGCTCATCCTCATAAATTTATAAGCTCTCTTATCATATTCAAAACCATTTTCAAAAGCACTAATAACTCAATAACATCGGTGCATTATAGCAATCCGCCATTTACGTCATCTTTTGGTCTTTTCTAGTGCATAGCAAAGTTTGGTGACGTCACGTGGCTGGCAGATTACACGCTGGTACAGTTATTTGATGTAAAATGTTCACCGTGACACCTCAGACACTAATTTTCTGTGCCACATTACCACTCGTTGATTGCTCTGCACTGATAGGCTTTTACCACAAACTCACAAAGTACAAATTCAAGGAGATACTCAGATATATGATAGAACATGTCACCAAAACATCATTAACAAGCTGAATGGAAAGTGAACCCATAGCACAGAAATCGTCCCCTTGCTCAACTCCACCGTAACCTTATTAATAACACTGCCCTACCCTCAAAGAGTTGGCTTCTCTTCGACAATAGGAAATTCAACGTGATCATTCTTGTCACATGAGTCCTGAGAGAAAAACAACAACAATTGCAGAAAGAAGAATTGGCTGGTAGCTTCAAGTGCCCCCACTCTTCAATCAGATGATACTCATGATCTTTCATGCTCATCTCATGATTTCTTATTTAAATAAAGTTTAGTATGAATCTGATTCCTCGTAATGAGTGATTTCAAAACTATCTAAGACAGATTCGATCTTGGTGCCGATGTACTCTGTACATCCTCCTCAACATAAGGATCTGTCCATTCTCTCGACGTGGATCCCTTCTAAGGCTATAATATAATAATAAAGTACTTGGAGAGGCTACTTAGATCAGTCTATTGGTTTTTGACTGTGGTTAGAGAACGTGCTTCCCGTCACAAACATGGAACCAGATTGACAGATTAGACACAGGACTTAAATCTGACCTGCCCTACCATTGTATTGTATTGCATTGTATTGGTCCCTTTCCCGAAAATGGGTTTCCTGATGGGAAAACGTTCGCACAGAAGCCATAGGATACCATTTAATGAAAAAAAAAAGCGAAGGCAAGGATGCCTCTAGTACCCTTGTGCCTGGAGTTTTATGAGAGCAGCATTGAAGTGTATTGGCTTGGTTAACTCAATGAGCAATGGTAATCCAAGTGTAAGGCTTGATAGACAGATAGGTCCTGTGCTGGTGCACAATACAGGTTGATTCCCAAGGCCACTTTGTGTAGAGGTGCCCACTGTCCAAAGAAAGGGCTATAGTGAAAGGGTGGTATTGGTGATGAAAATTTGTCTTTATTGAGCTTATAAAGCACCACTCATTTCATTTTATATCAACATAGGTATCACTTTTGACTGAGAATTGAACAAGGATTTGATCAAGTCATTTCTTTACAAACTTCTCTCGATGAATTCCTCAGAGGGCATTTTGTATCATAGCACAATACCACGAGCCAACTGTTGTTGCTCAATTAGATAAAGCTTAATTTTCAACTTTGTTAAATTGGAATACCAATGATTACAAAGGAAAAATCATGTTGTAGCATCACCGGACCGTGCTAGTGTAGGAAAAGTTATAAGAGACATAGAGATTAGAGGGACAAAGAGAAAGATTTAAAAGAATTAATAAGGGCTGAGTTAAGAGTTATGATTGGGCTTAGAATGAAATAGATATGGAGAATGGAGAATTGGGATGGTAAAAATAAAAGATAAACCTACCTAGACCTTTCAATATTTCACCTTAAATCTAAAAAAATGAATTTATGAAAAGCCTAAGCCCTCTAGCTGAGCATTTTCTTGTCAATAATATCATATGAATTTGACAAAGTGCTATGATCAATAGAAGTTAGAACCACGATAGGAACTGTTATGGAAGAACAATTGTATTGGAGATAGGATACTTGCAATGCTGTATTTTAATAGCGTTTCTCAATTATTTCAATGATGTAAATGGAGATAGGATATTTATTTATCATTTCTGGTATCCTAACTCCAGGTAAACAAAAAACTATCTATCCTATCTCCTTTTGGAAAAAACAAATCTCGATTTCTCTCGTGTTGGTGGCGTTAGCAGAGTAAAACCGATTTGTTCTCAACAGTGTGCACATAATTTTACAGGATCAACAATTCACTGACTTTTTGGAACCAAGGAGATCAAAGAAACAGTTTTTGTTGAATATTTCGAAAAGTAATCACCCATGGAGAAGGATAGTGGGATTTAAGCTTTTTTGCAATAGGCCGGCGATATGAGTAAGTCTAAAACAATGCGATTATTGCTCTAGGTGTGTCGTAAATCCACTATCATCAATTCACTGAAACTTTTTCAGAATTATGGGCCATGACGTCATCTTTGGCTTTTTCGTCTTTTAGAGTTTTAAGCGTGGTTCAAGCGTCAAGTTTCAAATGATTCAAACGTGAAATTAAAGTTGAAGTAAAACGACTGGTTGCGTTAGTGAAGTAAAATCTTTCAGCCGTCTTTTCATTAGTTTGGGGCTTATCAAACACTCAACGTATATATATATATATATATATATATATATATATATATATATATATATATATATATATATATATATATATATATATATATCTATATATATATATATATATATATATATATATATATATATATATATATATATATATATATATATATATATATATATATATATATACTATATATATATATATAGTCAACTGACAGTCAAAGAGTTGAAAACTATAGGTCTATACAACAAATCTTTTGACAATATGTCACTCAACCATCGTCAAGCTCTCAAAAGCAGTTACAATTTTTTTTGGGCGGGAGATGTCTCATGGGGGGTCAAAAAAGAAGTGTATCTTCCATAAATCATGCACCTGAAACCACTGGGAACCGTGATATTCCCCGTTTTCCTTTGTTTTCCTGTGAAACCAAAAAAACCCCCATTTTTTCCCTCTCAAAACAGTGGGTCCAAAGGGTGTTCTTCATTTCGGGGAACCCAAGATCCGAAATCGGGGAAAAATTTTTGGGGGGGGCGATTGAGGGTGGAAAAATTTGGACCCCCATCCATGGACCGACCCAAGAAAAACAAAAAACCCCTACTTCAGAACCCGAAATCAGCCCTTTCTTCCGTTATGGGGGGTTTAAAAACGCGTTTTTTGGGGTTAAAAATGCCCCCTTTTTTGCGCCTTATTGGGCGAAGGTTCCTAAGGGGGGTCAAATAAAACGGGATCTGGTCCAAAAAAAATGACCTGAAACCACCGAAACCCAATTGATATTCGCCATTTTTTTGGTTTTCCCGTAAAACCAAAAACCTTATTTTTTCCTTAAACAATTTTTTTCCCGGAACGTTCTTCATTTCTGAGGCACCCAAGATCCGAAAAAACGAAAACTTTTGGGGGATTGAGTTTAAAAATTTGCACGCCATTCATGGACACCTAAGAAAGATTAAAAACCCTTTTCCCGGGGGAATTTTTGAAATCAGCCATTTTCGTCTTTTTATGGGGGGTTTAAACGCGTTTTTTTGGTTTAAAAAATGCCTTTTTTTGTCCCTTTTTTCAGATGTCTTAGGGTGGGCAAAAGGCTTTTTCTAGTCATAAATAATGCCTTGGGTTTCCCGGAAACCCAAAGATATTCGCCAGTTTTCCTTTTGTTTTCCCAAAAAAAAAAACCCCATTTTTTCCCCCCAAAAACAGTGATCCAGGATGTTCTTTTATTTCCTTTAGGCACCCAAGATCCGAAATCGAAAAATTTGGGGGATTGAGTTTAAAAATTTCACGTCATTTTCCCTGGACCACCCAAGAAAAAAATCCATAATTTTAGAATCCTGAAATTGCCATTTTCTGTCTGTTTTGGGGGGTTTAAAATCATATGTTTTTCGGCTTTTAAAAACTGCCTTTTTTTTGCCCTTTATTGGGGCGTAGATGTCTCATGGGGGGTCAAATGGAAGTGTATTTTTGGGCAAAAAACATCACCTGAAACCCCTTGGGAAACCAAAAAGGGGAAATTTGCCGTTTTCCTTTTTTTCCCAAAAAAAAAAAAATATTTTACCTTTTCAAAAAAGTGATCCAGGACCCATTTCAGGGACCCAAGATCCCCTGAAAACCCCCGGGGGTTGGAAAAAAAAAATTTTCACGCCCTCCATGGACGGGCCTAAGAAAGACATACCTATTTAGAACCAGAAAACAAAATTTTGCCGGGGTTTGGGGGGGGAAAACCGGGTTTTTTGTCTTAAAAAACTGGGCCCCTTTTTTCCCCCCTTTTTGGGGGGGAGATGTCCATGGGTTCAAGGGAAGGGATCCTTTATAAACCTAACCCGGAAAACCCCCTGGGGAAACCCAATTGATATTGCCAAATTTTCCTTTGTTTTCCTGTAAACCCAAAACCCATTTTTTTCCCCCCTCAAAAAAGTGATCCAGGAAGTTCTTCATTTCTTTAGGCACCCAAGATCCAAAAAAACAAAAACTTTGGGAGATTGAGTTAAAAATTTTCACGCCATCCATAGACCCAAGAAAGACATACCTCTTTGAACTTGGGAAAACAGCCATTTTTGTTTGGGGGGGTTTAAAAACCGGGTTTTTCGGCTTAAAAAAAGCCTTTTTGCCATTTATTGGGGAGATTCCCCCTGGTTCAAAATTTTATCTGGTCCTAAATCAGCACCTGAAACCACCCGAACCAATTTATATTCGCCGCCCCTTTTTCCCAAAAAATAAAAACCCCATTTTTTTCCTCTCAAAAAAAAGTATCCAGGGTGTTCTTCATTTCCCCCAGGGCAAATTAAGATCCGGGGAAAACGAAAAACCCCTTTTTTGGGGATTGAGCTGAAAATTTTAAAGCCATCCATGGACGAACCCAAGTTTTTGAAGGCCATCTTTTGGGGAAACCCGAAATCAGGGGGTTTTTTTCTGTTATGGGGTTTGCGTTTTTGGCTTTTTAAAATTTCCTTTTTTTTGCCCCTTTTGGGGTAGAACCCCGGGGGGCCCAAAAGGGAAATGCATCGGCAAAATTATGCGCCTGGGGAAAACCCCTGGGAAAAATGATATTCCTTTTTTTTTCCAAAATCCCAAAAACCAATATTTTTACCTCTCAAAAACAGTGGGTCCAGGATGTTTTTCATTAGGGCACCCAAGATCCAAATCGAAAAACCCCTTTGGGGGTTGAGCTGAAAATTTGACGCCATCCATGGACGACCTAAGAAAGAATTTTCCATACTTTAGAACCCGAAACAACCATTTTTTGTCTTTTTGGGGGTTAAAAACGCCCCGGGGTTAAAACCGCCCCCCCTTTATTGGGGGTAGATGTCTCATGGCTGGTCAAATAGGGAAGGGGGTTTTTGGCAAAAATTTTTTGCACCGAAAAACCCCTGAACCAAAGATATTTGCCAGTTTTCCTTTTTTTTCCAAAAAAAAAAAACCTTCAAAACAGGGTCCGGTGTTTTTCTTTTTTTCTGAGGAAAACCCAAAATCCGAAATCGAAAAACCTTTGGGGGATTGAGGTTTAAAATTTGACACCATCCATGGACGAAAACCCCGAAAGAATTTTCCCTACTTAGAAAATTTCCCCCAAAACAGCCATTTTTTCCGTTGGGGTTTGGGGGGGTTAAAAAGGTTTTTTGGGGTTTGCCCGCCTTCCCTTTTTTGGGGGGGTAGATGTCCCATGGGTGGTCAAATAGGTGTATTTTGGTTTTATAAAAACATGCACCTGGGCCACTGGGAAACCCAAAGATATTCGCCCCCAATTTTTTCCCTTTTTTTTTCCAAAAAAAAAACCTTATTTTTTTCCCCCCTCAAAAAAGTAGATCCAGGACGTTTTTCATTTCTGAGGCACCCAAAATCCGGGAAAAACGAAAAAATTTGGGGGGGATTGAGCTTTAAAATTTGCACGCCATTCATAAAATTTCCCAAAAAAGAATACCATACTTCAGAATCCCGAAATCAGCCATTTTCTGTCTGTTAAGGGGGGGTTAAAATTTTTTGGCTTAAAATCCTTTTTCCCCTTATTGGGGGGATGTCTTAATGGGTGGGGTCAAAAGTGTACTAGTCAAAAAATCCGCCTGGGGGGAAAACCCCAAACCCAAAATATTCCCCCTTTTCCCTTCGTTTTCCTGTAAAAATAAAAACCCCATTTTTTTTCCCCCCAAAAAAGTGATCCAAAGGGTGTTTTTTTTCATTTTAGGGAACCCAAGATCCGAAATGAAAAAAGTCTCATGGGTGGTCAAATAGAAGGGGTATCTGGGGCCTAAAAACCCCTGCACCTGAAAAACCCCTTGGGGAAACCGATATTCGCCAGTTTTCCTTTTTTTTCCCGTAAAACCAAAAAAACCCTATTTTTAAACCCCCCTCCAAAAAAGTAGGCCAGGACGTTTTTCATTTCTGAGGCACCCAAGATCCAAATCGAAAAATTTTAAGGGTTGAGTGAAAATTTTGGGGATCCATGGACGAACCAAGAAAAACATACCATACTTAGAACCAGAAATCCGGGGCCCTTTCGTCTGTTTGGGGGTTAAAATGCGTTTTTTGGCTTAAAACGCCTTTTTCGCCATTTATTAAGGTCTCCGGGGTGGGTCAAAAAAGAAGTGTATCTTCAAAACATGTGCCAAAACCAATTTGAAAAAAATGATATTCGCCAGTTTTTTTCCTTTTTTTTTCCGGGTAAAAAAAACCCCTATTTTTACCTTAAAACAGTGATCTAGGGTGTTTCTTCATTTCTGAGGCACCCCACGATCCGAAAAACAAAACTTTTAAAAATGGGGGTTGAGTTGAAAAATTTTCACGCCATCCATGGGGCCCGGGCATACCAAATTCAGGGAATCGAAATCAAAATTTTCTGTCTGGGGTTTTGGGGGTTAAAAACCCGTTTTTGGGCCCAAAAACGCCCTTTTTTGCCATTTTTCCCATTTATTGGGGGGAAAGTTTTCCATGGGTTTTGTATCTGGGCAAAAATCATGACCTAAAAAACCCCTTTAACCAATGATACCCAGTTTTTTGTTTTCCAAAACCAAAAACCCCTTTTTCTCTCAAAAAAGTGATCCAGAAGTTTTTCATTTTGAGGCACCCAAGATCCCCCAAATCGAAAAAAATTTGATTGGGGTTTAAAATTTTATTCATAGACCCAAAAAACATCAAAAGAATCCCCCAAAACACCATTTTCTGGGCTTTTTATGGGGGGTTAAAAAAGGTTTTTTTGGGCTTAAAACTGGGCCTTTTTTTGCCATTTATTGGGCGTAGATGTCCCCATGGGGGGTCAAAAAGTGTATCTGGTCATAAAACATGCACCCCGGGAAAACCCCTTGGGAAACCCATGATATTTTGCCAGTTTTCCTTTTTTTTTCCTGTAAAATCAAAAAAAACCCTATTTTTACCTCAAACAAGGGGTCCAGGGCTTTTTTCAAACTAAGGAACCCCAAAATCAAAACGAAAAACTTTGGGGGATTGAGCTTAAAAATTTTCACCATCCCTGGGGCGACTAAAAAAGAACCCCTTTAAAATCCCGAAATAACCATTTTCCCTTTTTTATGGGGGAAAATCGCGTTTTTTCCCCCAAAACTGCCTTTTTTTTTTTTCAAAAAATTTGGCCCCATTTCCCAAAAAAGTTTCCAAATAAAACCAACATAACTCTAAAAATAATCGAATATCAATTTTGCCCAGAAACATTTTCTCTTTTCCCTTGGCCCCTGGCCCCTTGGGAAAACAATCAACGAAAATTTTTATAAAATATTCATAATTAAAATGGATATGAGATTGAACATGAAGTTTTATTATCTGGTTCCCCGTTTTCCTGTTACTCAATTTAAAACCTTCCTTTTCCTCCCGGGGAGTTTCCCGCCGTTGACGCTTGGGTTTTTCCAACCCCCTTTCTGGGTTTTCCCGTCGCGGGGCAAACACTCTTTACAAAACCCCAAAGTCCTTCAGGCCTTTTCCTTCCGCAAAAACTTTGGGCCGAGCCCCCCTAACACCCGGAATTGGGCGAGCCGGCCCCCAGCCCAAAACCCCATTCTTTAGCCAGCCCACAGGTGGCTTTTTCTCCCAGGTGTGAAATTTCCCCCCTTTTCCTCAACAATCTTTCGCTTTCTTCTTCACAACCCAAGAAAGATCATGTTGCTGATCTACCTTTCCCCCTGGCACCTTCACTCCCGGTTTCTTCTGACAGCACTTTTAGGGACTTGCTCTCCAAAAACCAATTTGGGTTTTATCTCCTTTTACAGTTTCCGAGCACTTTTTTCCCCGTACTGGCGTAGGTTTTAGCCCAGTTTTTCCCTGTCTCCCCGCACCTTTTTAGAGTTTTCTTCCTTCTTCGATGGCCCTTTTTTTCAAAGATGGTCTTTTTGGGGTTTGCAACCCCCAAACCCTGGTTCTAAGATTCCACCCGGGCAGCCCCCATGATAGGGGCCCCTGAGTGATCCGGGGGCCCAAAAACATTTTCCCGCCATCACCCCAAACTTTTCCTCACCTTCATGAAAACCTAAAACCTACCTTTCAGGGGTTTTACTTCAACACCGGCCCCCATGTCTCCCTGGGTCAGGCCCTAGTTTTTTCCCCAACATCAGCCTAAGGGTTTCCCTACCAGGGCCCGTCATTAATCTTTTCCCCAAATAGGGACTGGTAATTCAAATGGGAAAAATTTAATTATAAAAGTAAATAAACAACAAACACGTTGCAATACAAGCCTTTTGGAAAATTTCAAACTGATAAAGGCCAAAAAGAAAGCGATTCAATTTTAACCCTTGGGGTTTCGCCCCCCCATTGGGGAGGGGTTCCCTTGGGGGGGAAAAACCCAGAAATTTTATCTGGTCATAAATCATTTAAGCCCAACCCTTGAACCCCTGATATTCCCCCTTTTTTTTTGTTTTCCTGAAATCCAAAAAAACCCTATTTTTACCCTCAAAACAGTGATCTGGGATGTTTTCATTTTGGGGCCAGATCCGAAACGAAAACTTTTTGGGCGAATGGGGGTTGAGCTGAAAATTTACGCCATCCTGGACGATGAAAGACATCCATGAATCCCAAAAAAACCCTTTTCTTTTTTATGGGGGGGTTAAAATCCGGTTTTGGGCTTAAAAAAGCCTTTTTTATTTTTTGGGTAACCCATGGGTGGTCAAAAAGAAGTGTATCGGTCAAAAACATGTGCCTTAAAACCCTTGAACCAATGATATTCGCCCAGTTTTCCTTTGTTTTTCCTGTAAAATCCAAAAAACCCTATTTTACCTCTCAAAACGGGGTCAGGATGTTTTTCATTTCTGAGCACCCCCGATCGAAAAAAAACTTTGATTGAGTAAAAATTCAGCCCTCCCTGAGACCAAAAAAGACATCCATACAGAATCCCCAAAAACAATTTTCTGTCTGTTATGGGGTTAAAATCACGTTTTTTTAAAAAATGCCTTTTCGCCCCTTTTGGGGGGTAGATGCCCTGGTTCAAAAGAAGTGTATCTGGTAATAAATTATGCGCCTGAAACCACGAACCAATGATATTCGCCAGTTTTCCTTTGTTTTCCTGTAAATCCAAAAAACCCATTTTACCCTCAAAAAAGTGATCCGGATGTTCTTCATTTTTGGGGACCAAAATCCGAAATCAAAACTTTGGGGGTTGAAAAATTTGCACCCATCCATGGGGCTAAAAAGACATAACCAGAATCCCAAAACAATTTCTGTCGTTATGGGGTTAAAATCGAGTTTTCGGCTCAAAACTGCCTTTTTCGCCCCTTTTGTAGATGCTCATGGGGGGGTCAAATAAATTATCGGTCATAAATCATACCCGAAAACCCCTAACCAATGATATTTTTTTCCTTTGTTTTCCCAAAATAAAAACCAATTTTTTCCTCCAAAAAAGGGTCCGGATTCTTCACAAACAGATCGAAACGAAAAAATTTGGGGGTTGAGGGAAAAAATTTTGGCCCTATGGGCGAAAAAGAAAAATACTTCAAATCCAAAACAGCCCTTTTTTGTCTGTTTGGGGGTTAAAATCGCGTTTTTTGGGTTAAAAAATGCCTTTTTTTTTGCCATTTTTGGGCAAAACCCTTTCAAATAGAATGTTCTGGTCTTTATGCCTAAAACCAGAAAATGATATTTCCCGTTTTCCTTTGTTTTCGCAAAATCCAAAAACCCTATTTTACCTCTCAAAAAAGTGATCCCGGGCGTTTTTCATTTCGAGGACCCAAGATCCAAACGAAAAAATTTGGGGGGGGAGTTGTTTTTCCCAAACCCTGGAACCCCGAAAAAACATACCATCTTGAATGAAAAATTTTCTGTCTATGGGGGGGTTAAATCGTTTTAAAAAAGCCTTTTTTTGCCCTTTGGGGGGAAAGTTTTCCCTGGGTGGTCAAATAAAGTGTATCTGGTCTGCAAATCCATGTGCCTTAAACCATCAGACCAATGATATTCGCCAGGTTTCCTTTGTTTTCCTGTAAAATCCAAAAACCATGTTTACCTCTCAAAACAGTGATCCAGGACGTTCTTGTTTTCACAGGAAAACTCTTAAGATCTGAAATCGAAAAACTTTTGGGCGATTGAGGCTGAAAATTTCCCGCCATCCATGTGGACGACCTAAGAAGACATATACTTCAAGTCGAAATCAGCCATTTTCTGTCTGTTATGGGGGTTAAATCGTGTTTTCGGCCAAAGCTGCCTTTTTTCGCCATTTATTGGGCGTAGATGTCTCATGGGTGGTTAAATAGAAGTGTATCTGGTCATAAATCATATGCCTGAAACCATTGGAACAATGATATTCGCCAGTTTTTCCTTTGTTTTTCCTGTAAAATCCAAAAACCCTATTTTACCTCTCAAACAGTGATCAGGATGTTCTTCATTTCTGAGGCACCCACGATCGAAATCGAAAAACTTTGGGCGAATGGGCGGTGGGCTGAAAATTTGCACGCCATCCATGGACGACTAAGAAAGACATACCATACTTCAGAATCCCGAAATCAGCCATTTTCTGTCTCATTTATGGGGGGTTAAAATCGCGTTTTTGGGCTTAAAAACTGCCTTTTTCGCCATTTGGGCGTGTCTGTGAAGGTCAAATGAAGGTATCTGGTTAAAAATCACCAATGATATTCGCCAGTTTTCCTTTGTTTCCTGTAAAATCCAAAAACCCTATTTTACCTCAAACAGTGATCCAGGATGTTCTTCATTTCGCTCTCAAACTTTTGCTGAATGGACGATGTCAGCCATTTTCTGTCTGTTATGGGGGGTTAAAATCGTAGATGTCTCATGGGTGGTCAAATAGAAGTGTATCTGGTAATAAATTATGCGCCTGAAACCACTGAACCAATGATATTCGCCAGTTTTACTTTGTTTTCCTGTAAAATCCAAAAAACCATATTTTTACCTCTCAAAACAGTGATCCAGGACGTTCTTCATTTCTGAGGCACCCAAGATCTGAAATCGAAAAACTTTGGGCGATTGAGCTGAAAATTTGCACGCCATCCATGGACGACCTAAGAAAGACATACCATACTTCAGAATCCCGAAATCAGCCATTTTCTGTCTGTTATGGGGGGTTAAAATCGCGTTTTTCGGCTTAAAAACTGCCTTTTTTCGCCATTTATTGGGCGTAGATGTCTCATGGTGGTCAAATAGAAGTGTATCTGGTCATAAATCATGTACGCCAAACCATCGAACCAATGATATTCGCCAGGTTTCCTTTGTTCCTGTAAAATCAAAAAACCATATTTTACCTCTCAAAACAGTGATCAGGACGTTCTTCATTTTCTGAGGCACCCACGATCGATATCGAAAACTTTGGGCGATTGGGCTGAAAATTTGCACCATCCATGGACGACCTAAGAAAGACACCATACTTCAAGAATCCGGAAATCAGCCATTTTCTGTCTGTTATGGGGGGTTAAAATCGCGTTTTGGGCTTAAAAACTGCCTTTTTTCACTTCATTTATTGGGCGTAGATGTCTCATGAATTGGTCCAAATAGAAGTGTATCTGGTCATAAATCATGTGCCTTAAACCATCAGACCAATGATATTCGCCAGTTTTCCTTTGTTTTCCGTAAAATCCAAAAAACCCTATTTTTACCTCTCAAAACAGTGATCCAGGACGTTCTTCATTTCTGAGGCACCCAAGATCCGAAATCGAAAAACTTTGGGCGATTGAGGCTGAAAATTGCACGCCATCCATGGACGACCTAAGAAAGACATACAATACTTCCAGAATCCCGAAATCAGCCATTGTCTGTCTGTTATGGGGGTTAAATCACGTTTTCGGCTTAAAAACTGCCTTTTTTCGCCCTTGGGCATCGAATGTCTCAAGTGGTCAAATAGAAGTGTATCTGGTAATAAATTATGCGCCTGAAACCACTGAACCAATGATATTCGCCAGTTTTTCCTTTGTTTCCTGTAAAATCAAAAAACCATATTTTACCTCTCAAAACAGTGATCCAGGACGTTCTTCATTTCTGAGGCACCCAAGATCTGAAATCGAAAAACTTTGGGCAATTGAGCTGAAAATTTGCACGCCATCCATGGACGACCTAAGAAAAAGACATACCATACTTCAAGTCCGAAATCAGCCATTTCTGTCTGTTATGGGGGGGTTAAAATTGCGTTTTTCGGCTTAAAAACTGCCTTTTTCGCCATTTATTGGGCGTAGATGTCTCATGGGTGGTCAAATAGAAATTGTATCTGGTCATAAATTATGCCTGAAACCACTGAACCAATGATATTCGCCAGTTTTCCTTTGTTTTCCTGTAAAATCGAAAAAAACCCTATTTTACCTCTCAAAACAGTGATCCAGGACGTTCTTCATTTCTGAGGGCACCCAAGATCCGAAATCGAAAAAACTTTGGGCGATTGAGCTGAAAATTTACGCCATCCGAGGACGACCTAAAAAGACATACCATACTTCAGAATCCCGAAATCAACCATTTTCTGTCTGTTATGGGGGGTTAAATCGCGTTTTTCGGCTTAAAAACTGCCTTTTTCGCCATTTATTGGGCGTAGATGTCTCATGGGTGGTCAAATAGAAGTGTATCTGGTCATAAATTATGCGCCCTGAAACCACTGAACCAATGATATTCGCCAGTTTTCCTTTGTTTTCCTAGCCAAAATCGAAAAAACCCTATTTTTACCTCTCAAAACAGTGATCCAGGACGTTCTTCATTTCTGAGGCACCCAAGATCTTCGTTTCCATAAATGGTTAGCACGGTTAGCAGTGCTAATGGGAGGAAATTTTTTGATACTGGGAGGATTTTTTGAAATTGCCAAAAAATATTATTTAAAAAAATTACAATAAGTTGCGTTCTTAGAAATAATTCCAGTAAAATTCATACAGTAGTAAACTAACTAATGCGTATGAAGTTATTGAAGCTATGAATGAAATATTGATTATGAAGAGTACTTTCTAAGTTTGTTCCTATATGATTTAAATCGTCATCCCATCATATTAGAACATGTGCGAAATTTGTTCAATTTTTGTCTACAATTACAAAGAGAGTAAAGTCCCTATCGAGGCTATAATTCAGTTTAATGTTCAAAATGTTTGGCTTCTGGGGCTGCTGCCCCCAGACCCCTACCCAATAGCTTATTTTCATCTCTGCTGACATTTATCATCATTAATAAGGGCCAAATACTTTGAAATTAGACTGAAATTACAGTAAAAATTCTATTCGGTTGAAAAACATTCAGCTTCTAGGTGCCGCCCCAAGACCCCCTCCTTCTGCATTTATTCTCATATCTGTACACACATATTCCGTTTCAGATACAGCCAACAGGTCAGACTGTCTGGCTTCTGGGGCTACTGCCCCCACACCCCTGCTCACTAGATTTAATTTCCATCTCTGCACACATTTTTCATCATAAATAAGGGTCAAATACTTTGAAATTAGACTTAAATAAGAGTTAAAATCTTATTGAGATGATAATTTTATTAAGTTGAAAACGTCCAGCTTCTGGGGCTGCCGCCCCAGACCCCTACGTACTGGATTTCATTATCATCTCTGTAAACAGTTTTCATTTCAAATACGGCCTACGGGCCAAGCAAATGCTTTGAAATCAGACTGAAATAAGAGTTTAAATCTTATTGAGATGACAATTCTATTCGGTAAAAACGTCCAGCTTCTGGGGGCTGCCGCCCCCAGACCCCCATTCTGGATTTATTCTTATATCTGTAGAGACATATTCCGTTTCGAATACGGCCTGCAGGTCAAAACTATCTGGCTTCTGGGGCTGCCTTTGGACCCCTGCGTACTGGATTTCATTATCAACTCTGTAAACATTTTAATTTCGAATACGGCCTACGGGCCAAGCAAATGCTTTGAAATTAGACTGAAATAAGAGTTTAAATCTTATTGAGATGATAATTCGATAAGGTTGAAAACGTCCCGCTTCTGGGGCTGCTGCCTTTAGACCCCTACGTACTGGATTTCATTATCATATCTGTAAACATTTTTCATTTCAAATACGGCCTACGGGCCAAGCAAATGCTTTGAAATTAGACTGAAATAAGAGTTAAAATCCTATTGAGATGACGATTCTATTTGGTTAAAAACGTCCAGATTCTGGGGGCTGCCGCCCCCAGACCCCTACTTACTAGTTTCAGTCTCATCTTTGTGGAATTCTTCATTTTAAAAACGGGCTAAATACTTTGAAATTATTCACAATTTTTAGTCAAATGAGCGAAAATCCTATTGGTGAAAAGTTAATCTATTGAAAACGTCTGGCTTCTGGGGCTGCCGCCCCAGACCCCCGCAATCCACATACTGATATAGGATTAATTTATACTTGCTTCGGAAGACATTTTGTACCCCGAAATAAGACTGAAGTATAATTTAAAATCCTGTTAGTTCTGAGGGCTGCCGCCTCCATACGTCTGTTTCACTAGTTAGAAATTCAATTTAAATTTACTGGGAGGATTTTAAATGCTGCTAATGGGAGGAAAAACCTTTTTGGAAGGCAAGCCCAAGATCCGAAATCGAAAAACTTTGGGCGATTGAGCTGAAAATTTGCACGCCATCCATGGACGACCTAAAAAAGACATACCATACTTCAGAATCCCGAAATCAACCATTGTCTGTCTGTTATGGGGGTTAAAATCGCGTTTTCGGCTTAAAACTGCCTTTTTCGCCAATTATTGGGCGTAGATGTCTCATGGGTGGTCAAATAGAAGTGTATCTGGTCATAAATCATGCACCTGAAACCACTGAACCAATGATATTCGCCAGTTTTCCTTTGTTTTTCCTGTAAAATCCAAAAACCCTATTTTTACCTCTCAAAACAGTGATCCAGGACGTTCTTCATTTCTGAGGCACCCAAGATCTGAAATCGAAAAACTTTGGGCGATTGAGCTGAAAATTTGCACGCCATCCATGGACGACCTAAGAAAGACATACCACACTTCAGAATCCCGAAATCAGCCATTTTCTGTCTGTTATGGGGGGTTAAAATCGCGTTTTCGGCTTAAAAACTGCCTTTTTTCGCCTTTTTATTGGGCGTAGATGTCTCATGGGTGGTCAAATAGAAAGTGTATCTGGTCATAAATCATGCACCTGAAACCACTGAACCAATGATATTCGCCAGTTTTCCTTTGTTTTCCTGTAAAATCCAAAAAACCCTATTTTTAACTCTCAAAACAGTGATCCAGGACGTTCTTCATTTCTGATGAGGCACCCAAGATCCGAAATCGAAAAACTTTGGGCGATTGAGCTGAAAATTTGCACGCCATCCATGGACGACCTAAGAAAGACATACCATACTTCAGAATCCCGAAATCAGCCATTTTCTGTCTGTTATGGGGGGTTAAAATTGCGTTTTTGGGCTTTAAAACTGCCTTTTTTCGCCATTTATTGGGCGTAGATGTCTCATGGGTGGTCAAATAGAAGTGTATCTGGTCATAAATCATGTGCCTTAAACCATTGAACCAATGATATTCGCCAGTTTTCCTTTGTTTTCCTGTAAAATCCAAAAAACCCTATTTTTACCTCTCAAAACAGTGATCCAGGATGTTCTTCATTTCTGAGGCACCCACGATCCGAAATCGAAAAACTTTGGGCGATTGAGCTGAAAATTTGCACGCCATCCATGGACGACCTAAGAAAGACATACCATACTTCAGAATCCCGAAATCAGCCATTTTCTGTCTGTTATGGGGGGTTAAAATCGCGTTTTTGGGCTTAAAAACTGCCTTTTTTCGCCATTTATTGGGCGTAGATGTCTCATGGGTGGTCAAATAGAAGTGTATCTGGTCATAAATCATGCACCTGAAACCACTGAACCAATGATATTCGCCAGTTTTCCTTTGTTTTCCTGTAAAATCCAAAAAACCCTATTTTTACCTCCTAGTCGGTTGCCCTGGAGACTGTCCTTAACTGCTTCATCCCTGACAGTTAGGTCTGAGCTGACGAGTCGCTAGCATTGCACTATGCTAGCAAATTCCACTACTGAACTCACCAGTAGTGGAACGCATCTAACGTTCTATTGGTTTTGTAACTTGTGTGAGTATTTTGATGTCAAGAGCCTCTCTATGATATGTCATACAAGTTACATCATCACTAGTGCAGCAAAACCAGTAAGGGATCAATATGAAGATAATTACTACCTTTCTATATACCAACTAACCACCACTATTGCAGGAACCACATTATCTTGAATGTATCCCAACAGCTACATTCGACCACAATATGTGTCTGCATGTGAGCTCAACAACTTAGTAGGTATCTCCATGTACCCAATAACTCAAAAAGCTCCTTGTGAGCCTAACATCCCAATAGCTCCAGGGCCTAATTTTCAATAGCTCCAGGGGAGCCCAACAACCCAAGGGGCCCAACAGCTCAATAAGCTCAGGGGCCCAACAACCCAATAGCTCCAGGGGGAGCCCAACAACCCAATAGCTCCAGGGGGAGCCCAACAACCCAATAGCTCAGGGGGCCCAACAACCCAATAGCTCCAGGGGCCCAACAACCAATAGGGGGAGCCCAACAACCAATAGCTCCAGGGGCCAACAACAATAGCTCCAGGGGAGCCCAACAACCAATAGCTCCAGGGGGCAACAACCAATAGCTCCAGGGGAGCCCAACAACCCAATAGCTCCAGGGGAGCCCAACAACCAATAGCTCCAGGGGAGCCCAACAACCCAATAGCTCCAGGGAGCCCAACAACCAATAGCTCCAGGGGAGCCCAACAACCCAATAGCTTAAAGGGGCCCAACAACCAACAGCTCTGGGGAGCCCAACAACCCAATAGCTCCAGGGGGCCCCAACAAGGCCCAACAACTCCAGGGGGGCCCAACAACCAATAGCTTCATGTGAGCCCATCAACCCAATAGCTCCAGGGGAGCCCAGCAACCAATAGCTCAATGTGAGCCCATCAACCCAAGCAAATCACCATGGTCATTGGCTATTGGCAACACCCCACTCTCTTTTGTAAGTGGGTGGGTGGAAGGCTCTTTGGTGTTATCCTCCTCCCAAGAACCATGGCATGGGAGCCCAACAACCCAATAGCTCCAGGGGAGCCCAACAACCCAATAGCTCCAGGGGAGCCCAACAACTAATAGCTCCAGTGGAGCCCAACAATCCAATAGTTCAAGGGAGCCCAACAACCCAATAGCTCCAAGGAGCCCAACAACTAATAGCTCCAAGGGAGCCCAACAACCCAATAGCTACAGGGAATTCCAACAACCCAATAGCTCCAGGAGAGCCCAACAACCCAATAGCTCCAGGGAGCCCAACAACCAATAGCTCCATGTGAGCCCATCAACCCAATAGCTCCAGGGGAGCCCAGCAACTTAATACAAACTCCATGTAGGCCCATCAACCCAAGCAAATCACCATGGTCATTATTGGCAACACCCCACTCTCAGTTAGCCTCCTTTGGCATGGGAGCCCAACAACCCAATAAATGGGGTGGCCCAAAAAACATTATAGCTCCATCAAAGTGTAGCCTAACAACTTCTCTGCAAAATAGTTTCATATAGGCTCAAAACCCCAAAGCAATCTAATAACTCCTCACTATTACAAAACTGCCAGTTATAATCTACCTATAAGGTCACAGTTTTTGGCCAAACACTACTTTCCTTTCAAAGTGGGGTGGGTGGAGAATAACAGTGTTGTTCTCTGCCCCAAGAACAACACCTGGAAGCACTATTTGCTCCAAAACAGCTGTTTCCAGTGGGCACATGAACAATATGTAATGAATTTAATTTAACCATATGAAAAAAACTTCATGCATTTAACAAAAATGCTTGCACCAAAATTTGCTTCAACCTAGTAGTAGTACAAAATTAAAAAAAATACATTACAAATTTACCAAATAAACCAATTTACCTAATCAACATGAATACTATAACCACTTTGTCAATGGAAAAAGACCACAAACTTTATTGATATAACAAAAAATCATTGCACACCAACTTCGTTAAACTGGGAAGTTTTTAGACTAATTATTCCCTTGTATCCAGTGGATAATGAAAATGCAGTTTTTAGAAACGAATAACACGCCATCACTTATAGAAAAACCACACAATTTTAAGCTGTCCCAGCATTAAAGTCAACCAAAAAGCCATTCTGATAGATATCAGACATAAATATTGCGATGAAACCTACTTGAGTACATCAATGAAACACAAAAAAGCTTTTCATACACGCCAAAAAGATATGAAAAAGGACTTTGATAGTGGATACCTCATCACATGCAGTAGTAACACCATGGATAACTATGACAAGAATTCATGAATCTAATGCAACTAGCCACACCCTACCGTCAAAGGTAATCTGTGAACTGCACAAATCATAAATTAACAGAGAAAAAGCAAGGTAACTCATAATACAGTATTATTTACTAAACATCAGCTATAAAATATGGAAGTACTGACAGAAAAATCCATCCTTTATTAGGTAAACAATGGATAAAACGAAAATGAAACAAGAAATAACTAAATTGTTAAACCATCAAAGTTATGTGAAAAGAAGGCAAAAATAATCTAAGCACGTGGATGCTAATGATAATCGACCAGAGAACACTGCTCAGACACACTTTAGTAATAACGTAGTAAACTGCCTCATTCTTGAGCCTGAACAAAACACACTTTTTCGATTACAAAAAGGACCTTAAGGACAGGAGCGTTACCTGCAGGAATACACAAAAAACAAACCAAGAAATAGAAACAAACCACAAAAGGGTTATTCACTCTGTTCGCCCAATAATGAGGAACATGACACAGGACATTCTTTCCCATTACTTGTCCTAGAAATAAAAGAAGAATGGGGGAGAAGATTTGGTTGCTTCATCGCCTCAAAGAAGCAAACTGTATGTATTCGGCTCAAGTTGAACAGACAGATAACTGCTTGAGCTGGGGCCATTGGGGTCTATTACCCAATTGGAGAATATAGATAAGCGAACAATACTCTGTATAGATATCTGTCCTCTACTATATAGATTATTAGTTATGCCAACATATTATCAGCCAAACCGCGACCGTTGCCTCTCAGACTATGAGGGGCCATGTCGTATGGCACAGCGCCTCCGCGGAAGCGCATTTTACCTACCTACCTACCTCTCAAAACAGTGATCCAGGACGTTCTTCATTTCTGAGGCACCCAAGATCCGAAATCGAAAAACTTTGGGTGATTGAGCTGAAAATTTACGCCATCCATGGACGACCTAAGAAAGACATACCATAGCAGAAAGTCCCGAAATCAGCCATTTTCTGTCTGTTATGGGGGGTTAAAATCGCGTTTTTGGGCTTAAAACTGCCTTTTTCGCCATTTATTGGGCGTAGATGTCTCAAGGGTGGTCAAATAGAAGTGTATCTGGTCATAAATCATGTGCCTTAAACCATTGAACCAATGATATTCGCCAGTTTTCCTTTGTTTTCCTGTAAAATCCAAAAAACCCTATTTTTACCTCTCAAAACAGTGATCCAGGACGTTCTTCATTTCTGAGGCACCCAAGATCCGAAATCGAAAAACTTTGGGCGATTGAGCTGAAAATTTGCACGCCATCCATGGACGACCTAAGAAAGACATACCATACTTCAGAATCCCGAAATCAGCCATTTTCTGTCTGTTATGGGGGGTTAAAATCACGTTTTTCGGCTTAAAACTGCCTTTTTTCGCCCCTTATTGGGCGTAGATGTCTCATGGGTGGTCAAATAGAAGTGTATCTGGTCATAAATTATGCGCCTGAAACCACTGAACCAATGATATTCGTCAGTTTTCCTTTGTTTTCTCGTAAAATCCAAAAAACCCTATTTTTACCTCTCAAAACAGTGATCCAGGACGTTCTTCATTTCTGAGGCACCCAAGATCCGATATCGAAAAACTTTGGGCGATTGAGCTGAAAATTTGCACGCCATCCATGGACGACCTAAGAAAGACATACCATACTTCAGAATCCCGAAATCAGCCATTTTCTGTCTGTTATGGGGGGTTAAAATCGCGTTTTTGGGCTTAAAAACTGCCTTTTATGGTATCCGAGCGGAGGCGAGTAAAAGACCGTTTCACGAGAAACGTTTAATAGAATAACTGAGGAATGGGCGCAGTGCAGCCTTATAAAGGCTGTCCCGCAATAAAGGAAACTATATAATAACACGCTATATAATAAACACTATATAAACTACTGTAATAGAAGAATCATCTGGCTAGTTGAGGGCATGGTCACACAATGCAGTTGCACACGAGTATTGAGGTGTGGCTATACAAGGTACAATATAGGTGTCGTTCTAAGTCTAGAGGAGTGGAAGAGAATAGGAGATGAGGGAGGAACGTGGTAGACACGAGTCTACCACACTTTTTTCGCCATTTATTGGGCGTAGATGTCTCATGGGTGGTCAAATAGAAGTGTATCTGGTCATAAATCATGCACCTGAAACCACTGAACCAATGATATTCGCCAGTTTTCCTTTGTTTTCCTGTAAAATCCAAAAAACCCTATTTTTACCTCTCAAAACAGTGATCCAGGATGTTCTTCATCTCTGAAGCACCCAAGATCCGAAATCGAAAAACGTTGGGCGATTGAGCTGAAAATTTGCACGCCATCCATGGACGACCTAAGAAAGACATACCATACTTCAGAATCCCGAAATCAGCCATTTTCTGTCTTTTTTTATATGGGGGGGTTAAAATCGCATTTTGGGCTTAAAACTGCCTTTTTCGCCATTTATTGGGCGTAGATGTCTCATGGGTGGTCAAATAGAAGTGTATCTGGTCATAAATCATGCACCTGAAACCACTGAACCAATGATATTCGCCAGTTTTCCTTTGTTTTCCTGTAAAATCCAAAAAAACCCTATTTTACCTCTCATAACAGTGATCCAGGACGTTCTTCATTTCTGAGGCACCCAAGATCCGAAATCGAAAAGCTTTGGCCGATTGACTGATTGAGCTGAAAATTTGCACGCCATCCATGGACGACCTAAGAAAGACATACCAATGGTATGTCTTTCTTAGGTCGTCCATGGATGGCGTGCAAATTTGAGATGGGGCCGAGGGTTATATCTTTATAAAATATAAAATGCATCGACACGATGACTAGCACTGTGTTTGAGAGGAAGTGCCTCACTGCATCAGCATGATTTCATGCTGATGCAGAGAGCAAACTTTTAATATCATTCATATTTTATTCATTTAATTCCAGACGCGGATTTAACATGAGTCAGTTTTATGTTAAATATTTATTTTTTGCAAGATGTTGTCTAGGGAAGCTGGATATCTGCCTATATCTTCACATTCTTTAAATTTCTTCGTTGAAGGGCATGTCTTTGGAGCGTACGCGATTAGCACTCATATTTATTCAGCATATCTCAGGTTTAGTCATTCCATGTTAATCGTTGCTTATTAAAACTGCAATGATCGGAATAATATAGTTGTCGGAAGAAATTCATTGTTTTCTTGAAATTTACTGCGTCGTCCTCTGTGAAATAACTAATTGACCTAAATTGGTCATTCGTAGAATTACCGGCTGCGATTCACTTGGTCGCTACTCATCACAAGCTCTGGCCGACAATTTGAATAATGGAAGAGCGACTGTTCATATAGATTTCAGTAGCCAGCTGGAGCCATGCAGTCAGGTTACAGCCAGCAAACATTCTTAACTTCGGTCTAAGTTGGACTAACAGAAAGTCTGCACTGCTTTCAGGCTCAGCCTTATCAAAGTTTCAAATCGAGAGATCTCTCAATAAATCTTTTTGGCTCCTTCATTATCAAGAGTAAAACATCCTTGAAACTGCTATTAATAATATTATATTTTTCTTGTAGATAATTCATTAAAATCATATTCATGTAGGTAAAAGGTTGTATATCACCTAGATGTTCTCGTTCTCGACCGTTATCGTTTATTTTGACCACCAATGGGGGTTGCAAAGGTCAATAAAAACTTTTAAAAGTTTGTATTAACCTTTGCAACCCCCATTGGTGGTCAAAATAAACGATAACTTGGCGTAGGTTTACCGAAAAATTTTCCACTACTTAACTTATCGAGTCATTTTTTAAATTTCATCGAATTGCATTCCAGAAATTTTTAATTTATATTTTTTAAATTACATTTTTAATTTATATTGTACTATTCTCGTATTGTACACTAATAGCGCCCGGCCAGTGCCGCATTATTAAGATATTTATCAATATCTGTTTTCGACTGTCTCTATCTATCAACTTCTTTGTACATACACGTAATGAACGCGTTGCTGAAAAGTTAAACAGTTATGTTGTTTTCAAGTTCAACGACAAAGTTGCTGGTAGTATTGTTAAATACATTACTTCTAACTTAACAAGTTTTCGTTTGCAGTTTCCAGTTAGAAATGTACTATGATACACTCGATCAAATGTGTAAATGTCGATGTGTGAGGCATTGTATAGGGGCAAAAGGCCGTACATACCTTATTGGACATAATTATCACGGAGTTAAAACTTCACGGACATTAATATTCACGCTTGATACTGCCACTTCAAATTTTCAACAAAAATTCGAAATTTTTTGCTTGATTCCTAATTTTTCCACGATTTGATTATTTGAATTCATGATTTTTTGTTAATTTATGATTAATTTCCATATCGCAGTTACTAAACATGAACAAGAAGTATAATTTCCTGAAGAATTTTATCATTTGTACATTTAAAGAGATGAAGTCAGAAAAATTGCGAGGAAAATTTCAGAGCAAATACTGGACATAATTTTTACGGACCTGAAAATCACGGACATAAGTATCACGAGCATAATTTTCGCGGGCATTAATATTCACGCTGAGGTGCTTAGCGTGACTGTAATGTCCGTGATAATTATGTCTGACATATACCGACCACCATGGCATTGTTGGGGCGTACTTGAGTAAATAATAAAACATAAGTGAGGCATCTAGTAAGTGAGGCATCTAGTAAATAGATAGTTATACAGTACGGTGCCCGCCACATATGATAATAAAAGAATAAACACTATTCAGTATACAGTAGTACAGTGTAAAGTATTCATATAAGTTAACTATAATATGTCAATAATAGTAGTTTAATATTATATTACTCTACGACATTGGTGTCTATAATACAAAGACACGTTTAAACTTATCGGTTCTGTAAGGCTTTATACTCTGAACGCCCTTCGGGCTGCGGGTCTTAACCGGATACATCGTATCATGAACCCGATGGGCGCGCGTCTAAAAAGCACTGTATTTGCAGTATTTCTTTATTAACTTATCAATCCATGAGGCAAATACTCGCGACTTTCAGGGTGAAGCGTCAGTGCTTCAATCCACTCAATACTTAGGAATAGTGAATGCTTTAGTAAATAGTAAAAAGTACAAACCGTGGTATTAGAAAATATGAGTGCCGAAGGCCTGATTGCGGTTTATCACATAATTTAGACCGACGCCAAGGGCCGAGGTTTTAATTAGCAAAGTATTTAACAACTTTATGTGCCTTCCAAGTAGAATTGTCATTGATTGTGAGCAGTTAAAGAATGCCGAGAGGGTTTCAAAAACACTGCCTAGAAATAGCAATGGGTGCATTATACTGACTTACAAAAATGCTTGTTATTTTGATAGCACGCCAATGACTTGTGAAACAAATAGTTCTAGGTCTTATACTAGAGTATTAGCTTACTCGGGCTCCCATTTTGCTGATATATGATTGTGATCTATAGTGATCTGGTGTCACTCATCACAATCACATATACCCGATTTTAGGAACTGTTTCAGATTGCAGCACCTGCCCACTCCAGTCACATGATGAAAATTGACGACATGTATTCCAAAATCCATACACAAGTTGTAGAATTTTTACAAGTTACGGAATTTTTGTCGAGATATTGAATGCTCAATAAGTGCGACATACCTACTTTCGAATAATCCGATCAAAAATATGCGTTCAAAGTTTATTAAGTTACGTCCTGCATTTCACACATCATTTCAACGTAAAAAGTTAACACAATTATGTTAACTTCTTTACGTTTTTTACGCTAAAAGTGCAGAAGATCAACAGTTACTCTATATAGGGTAACTGTTGATCTTCTGCACTTTTTAGCGCTATCTATATAAACTTTCTATCTGGAAAACTTTATTCTGTATTTATCTGCGAGATTTGCGACAATTCCGTGATGATTAAAAAAAATTCGACGCCTCACCTTTTCCTTTTACAAAGATTCTAGCACTTATGACCATACAACAGCTGAGTTTCTTACAGTTTTTAACACCGACTTCCAGAAAACTTCAAGATAAGTCGGGTACGGTTTCGCTCAGATATTTGTAGCTACACGAGAAGACGGCCCCCTGCGTTAATTCACTAATTACTAAACCCTACGTTAAGCTCCCGGAGGCTCCAGGTAAACAATAGGCGTTCCCGATTGCCATGTTTATCAAGGGTTTAAGTGGCCATTTGGTGGCGAATATCCACCTAATGCCATCATGTCTCCTTCCAAAAACACTGAATCCTTAGGAGTGCAGTAAACTGAAACATTATATTTATAAGGTTCTTACATAATTTCAACCCTTAATTATTTATCATTTACTGTTTTATATCGTATATTAATCATTCAGTTATCTATGATCATTGTTTTAACCTGGTATATGATTGATTATTTTCGCAGTTGTTTAGGTATATCTTTGTATTATCTTTGTATTTTGATTCATTTCGTTGTTATTTATCTTTGTATTATCTTTTTATTGAGAGTTTTCCTTCATCGCTCGCTTGGTTACCTATTTTCATGGAGCCAACAAATTTTAAACATTTTATTCTTAAGATCTAAGCAAGATTTCAAAGTCATGGAAGATCCATTCAATACTTCAACTTCAGTGTTTTAAACTTTACAACAATACTTGATACAATAAAATTTGAGGTACTGATGATGTCAGTTATTCGAAAGTACTCCACCTCACAATGAAGATTAAACTTGTTGACCTTTCAGTCCCCGGCTAAATATTTCACAATTGTTGACCTTTCAATTTATTGCTCGTCTGATTTCTGGGAACAATTAACTCAATACCTCAAGAATAGTTCGCAGGGACGCTGATAGAGTATACCTCAGAAACCTCACTTCCTCACAGAAAGTGGATAGAAAATGACCTTCTATTGCAGTGTGTATCTATCAGCCTGATAGCGTGTATTCTTTAAGCTTTTAAGTGCATGATCAATTCTACCACACACCGCCTCAGAATATTCTCCATCATCTTAAGAAAATTACCTATTATAGCACAGTTTATGTTCTCCAGAAGCGAAGTTTTCATGTATAAATATCAAATAATATGTGATAAATGGCTTGAAGCGAAAGTTATTAGGATTTTAGGGAATGTATAAACTTTTCATCCCTGCGAAGGTGCAACCTACACATTTTCCTTTCTGGCACTCACCTTTATGGTGCCAATTCTCATGGGGTTCATGCCATCTGAAAGAGGAGTGTGTTTGATGTTCTTTCAGTGTTCATTACTCGTATCGAAATTATATCGCATTGGATGATTCTATGTGGTAAAGTTTTATGTTTCTTCTGCACGTTTCTTGTTGTTGTTTTGACGTGCGCCCTACTACGTCTTATTACTCGGATTTGAAGTTTTGAAATTAGACCACAAACTATAACAGGGAGCAACCATCGTACATTCAAATTCATCTCAAATCGAGGAATAATAGATGTTAATTAGTGTCCCGTTGTGAATTTTCGATCATTCAATTTCAATATCAGAATTTAGAATTTCAAACTTCCCTGCTGAAACAAACATCACTGGTTCTGCATAGACTTTATTGCTTTTGCTAAAACTGGCTGATGCATATAAACACCGAAACTTCATAACATCACAGGAAATCTAGTATACATTGTGCCCGCTAATTATTATATTTGACTATTGAATTGATTAAAAATCTCACTATCCTGAATCTCATGAGGCCAAGTTAAATAATTAATCAATGTTTGACTTAACTCAATGTTTCATTCAATGTTCATATTTAATTCATATTTAATTTAACAATGTTTGATTTAATTCAATTTTCATATCATGTTTGATTGGACTCAATGTTCATGTTTGATTGGACTCAATGTTCATGTTTGTTTGACTCAATGTTCATGTTTGATTGAACTCTCAACTCAACGTTCATGTTTGATTGAACACAATGTTTATGTTTGATTGAACTCAATGTTCATGTTTGATTGACCTCAATGTTCATGATTGATTGAACTTTCAACTCAATGTTCATGTTTGATTGAAACCCTATGTTTGATCTAACTCAACTTCTGATTAAAATCAATGTTTGATTAAACTCAATTTTTAACGGCGTATTTGTGGCGCCTAGCCATCAAGTTTCCTGGTGTCAGTGTATGTACTAAAGTAATTATTTGATTTAACTATTTAAATCTGAATGTAACGCTAAGAAAATTAAGCGGAACTACGTCAGCCTCATCGAACACACTGCTTCATGATTTATAATACTGTTAATTTATCATTTATGTTAATTCTTTCACTGTTACTATGTCATTGCTGACCAGCAGCCTTTGCCTTCGAATACAGTTTCTTTATATTAATTCTATACATTTACGCTAAAAACTATAGATTGATTTAGTGCAATTGCGGAAATTGTATTTGTTATTGAATTTGTGAAATCTGAAACTTCATTAGTTCATTGAGTGTAGTATTTGTGTGGTTCTTTTAAGTTGCCCCATTTCCAACAAAATACCTTGATATCTTTCACCCTTAGCTCAGTGGGGATAGCAGGGAATCGAACCCGGGAACTTTTGATCACGATTCAGAATTGATACCATTACCATTTCCACCAATTGCTGACCACCTATTCCCAGCAGAACATGGCCGTTCCAACAGTACTTGTCTCCAGACTATCCCTCCTCATGGTGCTGATTCACTTCAATGTGGCTGTCCTGAACGAGACGAACCTGTTCGTGAAAGAAGGTACATATGTTCTTTTAACTTGGTAATACCTTCTCACTTTTAACTTGGTAATGCCTCCTCACTTTAAGAGCCGTGTACGTAAATCTCGAACAGTGCGAGGGCGTTAGATGTCTCTCAAAGTGATCTACGAAGTTTTTTGTTATAACTTATGACGCCTTCCTTCTAATTTCTTATTCTCCACGCTAACCAATTCTCTGCACAAATGTTCTCACTGCTTCTGGCAGTTAGGTACTATCGGTAATTTTGCTGAGTATCTTTGTGTCTTATTTTCATTCCAAGGTTAAAGGTTTTTGGGTTCATAATCAAATGCCAGATTAAAATTTTGGCATAGATTGAAATATTTTCTCTTTCAGGAAAGTACATGTTTGCATTCGTTGATCGTGATTCCGCATCGCATGCCCATGTATTACAAAACATGATGACTTTCCAGTTCACTGTCAAGACTTACGGGAATCTGGCAAGTAAGGGTAAGTTTCTAACTTCTTTAAAGGAATATTTCAAAGGAATATTTCCAGTTGTTAAGGAAGACAGAAAATTTGGAAGATGTTCTTTACGTCAATTCATTCCATATCCAGTAAATGCCGTCTAAAATATGATCCGTCTTAATGACTCAGGGTGTTTTTTAAATTCATTGAAGTCCCGGAAGTCACTATCAAATTCCGGTAACTTGACACTTTCCGAGACCAGGCCCTTTTTTGACCTCAGAATAAAGGAATTTTTGATGGAAATCACTGAAGAGTGATTAAATGGCAATAAGGCATGATTTTCCCAATCCTTATTAATCTCCAGGAGCTGTCAATGTTGGGGATGTCGGATACGTTATCTACATCCCAGAGGACTTCACGCTAGTTTCTGATACCCTCACTGTTCTCGACAAGTACCCGAACATCATAGCCTTCTTCGGACCCAGATCCTCGTTCATGGCTCTAAGCATCGCTTCTCTCCTCTCTAACTTACGGTTTGCACTCAGTACAGAGTATGGAGGTGGCGTGTTTATTTCATTCATTTTTGATCGCGATGTATTGTCAATTTATGTTATCTGCAAAACTTTCATTCTAACCCATATAATATGTGTACATGCATCGATCGCTGAATGGATTGATTCAGCGCATTTTCAGTGCACGCATTACACTTTTCATACTTTCATGGAATTTTTTATCTAAATTACAGATTTTTTACGTGTTTTATCGATCGATCCATGGGCACACATAATTTGGGTAACTACTTAACTAGGGCCAAAATCTTGTGACAGGATTCCCACATTCGTGTATGGATCTTCAGTACTGGTGGACTACACCCTCGAATTGTTTGAGTGGCGGTACGTGTTGCCCATGACTGCAACAGCAACTAAACAAGTCGAAACAGTCATTCCCATGTGAGTTGGAGTGTTGGACATGATCTCATCGGAGCTCATGAGATTACACTCCGAAAATTCGTATGATTAGTTTTAAAATCCCTTATTGGCCTTTCTTTAGCCGGCCTTTTTTTAACCGGCCCTTCGGACAAAAATCTCAAAGTCGTTTTCGTCCTTAACTAGGTCCGGTTACAGAAAGGCCTATAAGGCATTCGAATGATTGACTCATTCCATCAATATTAAAAGAAGACTTCATTAGGCTTCATTATCAAAAATTATCAGGATTAGATATAACTATCGAAAACTAAATATTTATAGTCTACTTCAATTTATGATGAAGTGTATGGCTTTGATATAAATATAGATGACGAATGAGACGCTACCTAATTACTCACATGAACACTTGACAGTTTTTGCTAACATGTGTGCTGAATGGTGGCCAACCCTTCGATTTCCAGATCGTACGGGTAAATATGGCATGCTCATTTCCTAATTCAGGTTTTATTAACTATGACAACCCTGCAGGTTAGTTACAGACACCAGAGCTAACGCTGTTGTGGTGATAGCAGACGATACAGACTACGCTCAGACCCAACTTCCAATTCTCATCAGATCTCTGAAATCCTCCCACATCACCACCCTTTTACAACTAAACATTCCCGAAGACATTGCAGCGGATGAGGAATTCATGCCAGATCTATTAGGAGAGCTGGACGAAGCAACAAAACAAAACAGAACCTTCACCATAGTATTTCTAGCGTTATCTCGTTCAATACCAAAGGTAAGTTTCCAATTCAAATGACTGGCAAGAATGAGATTATGCCGAAATGCCTGATTAAATATCTTCATAATTTGAGGCAGAAATCTGAGGCAGAAATTATCAGTGCCCATAGTGAAATGAAAGAAAAGTTACAAAAACAGTACTATTGGCAGGTACTATCAGCAATTGAAGAGCAAGCTAAACACTTGGAACCTTACACCATCCTGGCCCTGACCAGTACCCAAGGATGCATAGCGGAGTATGATGGCAGCAGCAACGCAGATATTAACATGATTAAGATGTGTCAGACCTACCATTCCATCGCGGAGCTGGAGAACTACTTCCAGAACATTTATGTTAATTCTTTCACTGTTACTATGTCATTGCTGTTTCTTCATTTTGATTCTATACATTTACGCTAAAAACTATAGATTGATTTAGTGCAATTGCGGAAATTGTATTTCTTATTGAATTTGTGAAATCTGAAACTTCATTAGTTTATTGAGTGTAGTACCTATTTGTGTTGTTCTTTTGAGATGCCCATTTCCAACACAATACCTTGGTATTTTTCACCCTTAGCCCAGTGGGGATAGCAGGGAATCGAAACCGGGATCTTTTGAGTTTTGATCACGATTCAGAATTGATACCACCAATTACTGACCACCTATTTCCAGCAGAACATGGCCGTTCCAACAGTTCTTGTCTCCAGACTATCTCTCCTCATGGTCCTGATTCATTTCAATGTGGCTGTCCTGAACGAGACGAACCTGTTCGTGAAAGAAGGTACATATGTTCTTTTAACTTGGTAATACCTTCTCACTTTTAACATCTCACTTTGAGAGCCGTGTACGTAAAGCTCGAGCAGTGCGAGGGCGTTAGATGTCTCTCAAAGTGATCGATGAAGTTATTTGTTATAACTTATGACGCCTTCCTTCTAATTTCTTATTCTCCACGCTAACCAATTCTCTGCACAAATGTTCTCACTGCTTCTGGCAGTTACTATCGGTAATTTTGCTGAGTATCTTTGTGTCATAATTTCATTCCAAGGTTTAAGGTTTTTTGGGTTCATAATCAAATGTCAGATTAAAATTTGGCATAGATTGAAATATTTTCTCTTTCAGGAAAGTACATGTTTGCATTCGTTGATCGTGATTCCGCGTCGCATGCCCATGTATTACAAAACATGATCACTTTCCAGTTCACTGTCGAGAATTACGGGAATCTGGCAAGTAAGGGTAAGTTTCTAACTTCTTAGGAATATTTCAAAGGAATAATTCCAGTTGTTAAGGAAAACAGAAAATTTGGAAGATGTTCTTTACATCAATTTATTCCATATCCAGTAAATGCCGTCTAAAATATGATCCGTCTTAATGACTCAGGGTGTTTTATAAATTCATTGAAGTCCCGGAAGTCACTATCAAATTCCGGTAACTTGGCACTTTCCGAGACCAGGCCCTTTTTTGACCTCAGAATAAAGGAATTTTTGATGGAAATCACTGAACTCTGAAAAGTGATAAAATGGCAATAAGGCATGATTTTCGTAATCTCTATTAATCTCCAGGAGCTGTGAATGTTGGGGATGTCGGATACGTTATCTACATCTCAGACAACTTCACGCTAGTTTCTGATACCCTCACTGTTCTCGACAAGTACCCTAACATCATAGCCTTCTTCGGACCCAGATCCTCGTTCATGGCTCTAAGCATCGCTTCTCTCCTCTCTAACTTAAGGTTTGCACTCAGTACAGAGTATGGAGGTGGCATGTTTATTTCATTTATTTTTGATTGCGATGTATTGTCAATTGATGTTATCTGCAAAACTTTCATTCTAACCCATATAATATGTGTACATGCATCAATCGCTGAATGGATTGATTCAGCGCATTTTCAGTGCACGCATTACACTTTTCATACTTTCATGGAATTTTTTATCTAAATTACAGATTTTTACGTGTTTTATCGATCGTCCCATCATGGGCACACATAATTTGGGTAACTAGGGCCAAAATCTTGTGACAGGATTCCCACATTCGTGTATGGATCTTCAGTACTGGTGGACTACACTCTCGAATTGTTTGAGTGGCGGTACGTGTTGCCCATGACTGCAACAGCAACTAAACAAGTCGAAACAGTCATTCCCATGTGAGTTGGAGTGTTGGACATGATCTCATCGGAGCTCTAGAGATTACACTCCGAAAATTCGCATGATTAGTTTTAAAATCCCTTATTGGCCTTTCGTTAGCCGGCCTTTTTTAACCGGCCCTTTGGACAAAAATCTCATTTTCGTCCTTAACTAGGTCCGGTTACAGAAAGGCCAATAAGGTATTCGAATGATTGACTCATTCCATAAATAACAAAAGGTGACTTTATTGTTAGGCTTCATTATCAAAAAGTATCAGGATTAGATATAACTATCGAAAACTAAATATTTATAGTGTACTGCAATTTATGATGAAGTGTATGGCTGAGATATAAATATATATGACGAATGAGACCCTACCTAATTACTCACATCATGAGATCATGAACACTTGACAGTGATCGTTAACATGTGTGGCGTGTGCTGATTGGCGGCCAACCCTTAGATTTCCAGATCTTACGGGTAAGTATGGCATGCTCATTTCCTAATTTAGTTTTTTTAACTATGACAACCCTGCAGGTTGGTTACAGACACCAGAGCTAACGCTGTTGTGGTGATAGCAGACGATACAGACTACGCTCAGACCCAACTTCCAATTCTCATCAGATCTCTGAAATCCTCCCACATCACCACCCTTTTACAACTAAACATTCCCGAAAACATTGCAGCAGATGAGGAATTCATGCCAGCTCTATTGGGGGAGCTGGATGAAGCAACAAAACAAAACAGAACCTTCACCATAGTATTTCTAGCGAAATCTCGTTCAATACCGAAGGTAGGTTTCCTATTCAAATGACTGGCAAGAATGAGATTATGCCGAAATGCCTGATTAAATCTTCATAATTTGAGGCAGAAATCTGGCTATGACACATCATCAGTGCCCATAGTGAAATGAAAGAAAAGTTACAAAAACAGCAATGTTGCAGGTACTATCAGCAATTGAAGAGCAAGCTAAACACTTGGAACCTTACACCATCCTGGCCCTGACCAGTACCCAAGGATGCATAGCGGAGTATGATGGCAGCAGCAGGGCGGATATTAACATGATTAAGATGTGTCAGACCTACCACTCCATCGCTGAACTGGAGACCTACTTCCAGAACATTGAGTTCTGGAACAGTGAGGGGGTTCCCGTGAACCCCATTCTACATCACAAGATAGTGGAGGGGGGATGGTGTGAGGTGGGGAATAACAGCTGTGTGTCTGACACGGTGTTACAGAATCTCTCCGCTTCTCGCAGGCAAGGATGTACTAAATACATACCAAATCCGTCAAAAATACAACGAATTTCCTTTCGAAGAAAATTTTGAAATACGGCAGTTTCTGCCAAAAAATACGTAACATATTTTTTAACTATTCAAAAAAAGGGTACATATTTAACAACCTTCATGCCCGCAGGTACTCAGCGTACAACCACCGGATCTATTACGCTGTCCGGGCAGCCCTCAACGTCCTGGATTCCAAGAGAGATGACCTGGACTTCCTGGAAGAGTTGTCAGGGCATGTGGAAGGAGGTTTGTAGAGACACGTAGGGTTTCAAAAGTTTTTTAAACGCTTGTTTTACGCACTTCCCATTGTCCGATTTTCATGAAGCTTGGTAATATCGTGCACTTTATAATGACATTAAGAGAATTGCCAAAATTTTTAATCAAATGATCGTTTTAACCCAATTCGTCCCATGCGTCTTCACCAGGTGAGGAGGATGAGGTGATAGCTCCGCGGAATTCTGATAATTTCATGGCAGCGTTCAAGGTCGAATCGACGGAGTTTACGTATGGGTTGCAGTTCAATGAGTCGAAGAAGGACTCTAATCCGGCGTTGAATGTGGATCTGTACTACAATAAGGTGCAGTTGCCGTCGTGGATGGAGGGGTCCAAGGACAACGCTCAGATCACGGATTACTTGCAGAGGTGAGGAGGCGGTATTCAAGAAGTGAGGAGGAGGAGGAGAGGAGGAGGAGGAGGAGGGGAGGAGGAGGAGGGGAGGAGGAGGAGGAGAGGAGGAGGGGAGGAGGAGGAGGAGGAGGAGGAGGAGGAGGAGGAGGAGGAGGAGGAGGAGGAGGAGGAGGAGGAGGAGGAGGAGGAGGAGGAGGAGGAGGAGGAGGAGGAGGAGGAGGAGGAGGAGGAGGAGGAGGAGGGAGGAGGAGGAGAGGGAGGAGGAGAGGGAGGAGGAGAGGGAGGAGGAGGAGAGGGAGGAGGAGGAAGAGGAGGAGGGAGAGGAGGAGGAGGAGGAGGAGGAGGAGGGGGAGGAGGAGGAGGAGGAGAGGAGGAGGAGGAGGAGGAGGAGGAGGAGGAGGAGGATTAGAGGGAGGAGGAGGAGAGGGAGGAGGAGAGGGAGGAGGATGAGAGGGAGGAGGAGGAGGAAGAGGAGGAGGGAGAGGAGGAGGAGGAGGAGGAGGAGGAGGAGGAGGAGGAGGGTGAGGAGGAGGAGGAGAGGGAGGAGGAGGAGGAGGAGGGTGTTCAGGGTATTTGATTAGAGAAAATTTTAGATTCATGCGACATTTCAGAAGTGATGTTTAGGATGTTCACGCAGTATTTTAAAGCTTAGAATATTTGATTGCGTAGCTTTGGAGTCATGACATAAATTGACATTCATATTTTCTTTTAAAAACACAATCATGAGCGTCGTCATATTTGCTTATTACTCAGTTTCTAACCCTGCAATTTCCAGTCGCATCTCGGAATACCCCACGAGAATGGAATGCAGTAAGGAATGCAGCCCGGGAACCTACCAGGCCACCATATACGGCACTCAGCACTGCTGGACCTGCACTAAGTGCGCAGGTAGGTGGCTGAAAACCAGCAGTGTCACGTTAGGAAGGACGTGTCTGCATATAATCCATAATCAATCATCGATAATCAATAATCGATCATGCAGCGATTTTAGCTCAATATCTGAGATCTCCATTGATCTAAACTTTCATGAAACCGATCTTAACTGGTTTTTTACACAATATTACCTCAAAAGCAACATGATCGCGGAATCTCATATAACTATCAGTGTCGTTACAGGCAACAAAGTGTCGAATGTAACTAACGCCAAAGAATGTGTGGAATGCGACGACCTGACATGGACCAATGTGGACAGGACTAACTGCTCCGTCCTTCCCACGAGTCTCAGTCTCACCGGGGACCCGCATGGACGGGTGATACTGGGCCTGGTTATCGTGTCGAGTGCTGTCATCTTCTTAACTTTCGGTATAAATGTACTTATTTTATTCACTTATTATTCACATTGCCAGCCCCACCGTGGGTTTTCAAACAAAGGTAAGTTGGAGTAGAGCCTCCTCACATTTACTCAATCTTAGCATAGGTGTCATGATTTGATGATAAAGTCCCTGGACTCGATATCATATATTTATATCAACATTCAAGGCCCCCAAATTCTTGTCCACACATAACTAATGAATTGAAGTATTATTTGATAATATAATAATATTATTCGATACTAATTAGTAATTGTTGTTAGATTATATGATTAGTTATTACTAAATTGTCAGGTTTCTATGTGTACCTGTGGAAGAGTGTGGTGATCATAGCTTCAGGCCGGGATCTGGCAGTCTTCATGTTCCTAGGAATGGTCTGTGGCCTGGCTAACGCCGCCCTCATTGCTTCCAAACCTGGTAAATAGCTCATGAATTTCATGAAATATAATATATATTTCAATTGTAAGAGCCGGTAGAATTCATGTTATTTAAAGCTTTCAAGCGCTCATCCAAAGTTCCATTTTATATGGACCAATCAGTGCGTGAGTTACTTTCTAACTCGCGCGCTGATTGGTTAATGGCTGATGACGAGGACACGATGAAATGTTGAGTTATAAGCAGTCAGGTATGCCCGGCGTCTCGAGCAAATTTATAGTTTAATAGTTTATTGCTAATTGCCGCAAAGAAGCTGTTACATTTTTACTATACATCAAACATCAAACTGTTACTCGTTTTGCGACAAAATCACCAACATTCTTCCATGAATTTGCATCAAAACTTCCAGTGATTGTCTACTCTAGCGACTTACAAATAGGTCATTAATATCGAACTTAACAATACCTATAAGTATGATTACTTAATTAACTAGCAATTATTCTTCATCAAAAATACAAATGAAAAAATAATTTACGCACAGGTGTAGCAGTGTGTACAGGCATAGAAGTCCTATCTCACCTCATGGTAATCCTCATCCTGTCTCCTCTTTTCGTCAGAACACTCAGAATCCTCGTTATCTTCAAATTCGCTGTAACCAAGAAACATCTTGTGTCGTGAGTATACTCCTGAAATACATGCGATATTTTGGGGAGAGACTGAGAGAAAATGGAAATTGTTAATTCCATCCGGTGACTGCTAATCGTGACAAAATAATCATGAAAATAAGGCAAGACGATTTGTTAGATTCTAATCACCAATTCCTGTCTGCAGGTACGTTAGCAAACAAAACATCTACATCATTATGTTCGTAGTGTCCATCCCGGTAATTGGATCCTTCATAGCAACAACCTCCATCGAAGATTACAGGTAACAGGAATTTTGATTAAAACCTTGGACAAATCCTCAACTTATAACAACACAAAAACATGTCTGCGGCGCACAGACATGTTATCTCATGTCTATACGCCGTAGAAACGTGAGCCGTGCACAACGTCATTTTGAACTGTTATGGTGTGTGAAAAGATGGGGATCTTTCCGAATCACCAAATCACAACCTCGACAGGTACAAGGAAACGAACAACATGGTGAACTACCTGGACCCTGACATGCTGATCAACACCTCGTGGACCTTGACATGCTCCTGTTAAGTTCTGATAGGCACCTCCTGCATCGCCCTCATGGGCTTTACCCTGAGAACTACAAGGTGAGTGTAAGGTTTCAGAAAACCCGGAGGAAATACCGTATTTCTTAATCTTACCGTTTAATATCAACAATTAGTACGCGTAAACAATTGATCATGGGCTTCTACACGAGCAAGCTTCCCGAAAACTACAAGGTGAGTGTAAGGTAGGGTTTCAGAAAACCCGGAGGAAAATACCGTATTTCTTCTTGTTTAATATCAAGGATTTAGTAGGCGTAAACCATTGAATTCGTAAACCATTGATCATGGGTTTCTACATAAGGAAGCTCCCTGAGAACTCCAAGGTACAACTACAAGGTACAAGCCGTGAAGTCTTATTTGCATATATTATGACAACGTGCAACATACAATAAATACTGCAAACATCGGTTTTGTAATCCAAGGATCACAGAGAAGAGAATTAATCTGAGTGGGGGGGAGTGTGATCAGGAGATTTATAATTCTTCCTACTCTTGCAGGAAACCATGCACATCCTACTGTGCTCCCTGATAACACTGGCCTTGGTGGCTTCCAGTGTACCTGCACTACTACTCCTGCCAGGCAAAAACCAGGTGAGATTCAGCACACAGCATACCATGCTGCTTCTCCTCCTATTGTACACTGTGTATCATGCTGTCAGCACACAGCATGGTACGCAGTATGCAATAGGAGGAGAAAATCACATGCTCGTAATTATTCACTGCACGATCGCAGTCGTAAAAAACGATATGATGCAGTTTTTGAGCCAATTCTGTAATTATATCTTCCCCGGACCGAGGAATGAATCTAGTCATTAAATTGTTGTGGTGACATAGATTCAAGTAAACTTTTAGAAATATATTTTCGTATATTTCAGGTATTCTCCCTGGCACTCATCGTGTGCATTCTGCCGCTCACCATCAACATCGTTATCTTCTTCCCCAAGATATACGTGTGTCTGAGGTACCCTGATGAAAAGTTCCAGGCCCAACGCAGCAGTATCCGACAGTCCATCAACAACCACTCCATTACTCACCGTTTAAACAGCATCGACAGTACCTACAATAACAAAACCACACCGGACACCTAAGGGGCCGTAGGATATTTACCTAGGGGTCTAGGGAGGTTAGCTTTCCTCAAACCACTACACCGAATAACCGGAAATGTAAGGGGGTTGAAATTGTGGTATATTTACCATTGGAGGTTAGCTTTGTTCAAACCACCATGCCGTAAATGTAAGCCGTAAGGGGGTTGCAATTGTGGGGTATTTACCTAGGGAGCTGAAGTTTGAACCAAAGGATTTGGAAGGGAGACTGTCTGCCACATGTCAGTGTAGGGATTGTTGACACATTAGGATGGTTGGAAGGACTCTTTCCAGTCTGCGACTTACGTGTTTAAGTAGCCATCAGTGCATCAGTCAGTCACTGGGCTGTGTGGACATTGTGCTTCGTATCAGCTCTAGGACGTTGAGCGGGAATGGAAGTCGTTTGCCATGAACTTGTTCATTTTTCAACATCTAGAACGAAGATGGTGATTAAGAATTTACAAAAGTTGAACAATCGCAATGATTTGGTGAATGGTGACGAATGAATTTTATGACGTGAATTGTAAAAATGAATTCTATTTCTGCGAGTTCATTATGAATATAACATTTTCATGATGATTTTTGGCATAATTTTGAATAATTGAATGTTTGGTTTAATCTCTAAACCGTTTTTGAGAATTTCGAATTAATTCTAGATAAATGTTTTTTGTTAAAAAATCTTTAAATTGATAATTCTTGTTAATAATATCAGTGCTATTCAGTGCGTTTATCAATTTAAAAGTAACATGGCAAAACATAACGTACCACCGTTTTATAAGAAGTACATATTGATGAAACATTGCATGAACATACTGGAAATTAATTACGATTACAGAAAACTGAGAAATATCAATTCGTATAGATTTTTCAACGAATTTTGTTCAACAACAATTCGATAATATAGAAAAATAAATTCTGGTTAAATTTTAATTTAAACCACGATAATAATAAACAAACAATATGAATTGTCTCGTAGAGTCCACGAAACTTTCGTGTAAACAAATAATTTAGCTAAATCATAATTTGTACAATTCATTAATGTGATTAATGATTTATCTGATCAGTAGACTATAATACCTTACTAGATAGCTTTACAAAAACGATGCTACCAACCAGTAACTCAGTCACCAGATATTTTTACATTTTTATGGCAAAAACAGTTTAAAAACCCGATGAATAACAAAGATTTCGTGCAAAAATATGACGACGGGTCTAATTAGACACTTTAACAGTTAATACAAAACTGTTAACTGTGAATAACGTACCTAGATGAGATTACGTAGGTAGGTTTGTGAACAAATAACATGACAAACATATATGAAATGTGTTTAGTACCAAATAAAAACCGAGGATGATTTCTTGTTCTTGATCAATAGACAAGAGAATATCTTCAGTCTACTACAGTACCTACTTACTAAGAAAAAGGTACCTACCTCCTTTAATCTATCATAGATGATAACTTGGCGAACATTTGAGTAGGGTTTAACCAATAAGCGATTAACTGTGACTCCTGTGTCTTGATAATAAGAATAACTTTAAAACCAGAATAATTCGCTCGAACCAGAATAATTCACTGAATAAACTTATGTACGTATCTGAATGAACATGATCCGATTCCGCAAGAGAAACCGAATCCCTTGCATCTTCACTATTCTTCCCATGGTTTTACTGACACAGTTTTACTTTTACAAGTCTTCTTCCGAGCGTGTTCCTTCATATAATCCTGAAATAAGATGATATGTTAATTTATTATGATTTAATTTATCGTAGCAGCTGCTAAATTGCGGACAAAATTGGGAAGGGGCCATCCATAAAGGACGTCCGCAATGAGGGGGGAAGGGGGAGTCTGGCCAATGCGGACGTAGGGGGGAGGGGGTGTTTCACCAAATGCGGACGTCCGCAATTCATGGAAATTTTGGGCGATTTGACGGCTATTTCACTAGAAAATCATGAAATTTCGGGGCCAAAAATGATGACCCAGAAATTTTCAGGAGAAATGCGGACGTCCAGGGGGAGGGAGGGGTTTCTGAAATGCGGACGTTCGCGGACAAGGGGGAGGGAGGGGTCTAAAATGGCCGAAATTTTGCGGACGTCCTTTATGGATGGCCCCGAAGGTGCGGTTCCCGGGTTTAGCCGCTTGCGCGCGCGCGGCTTCGATGTTATTGTAGCTCAATAAGACTAAATGCTTTTCATTTCAAAAACTCGTTCGGATTCCGCGCCCGATTGACTTGATTTTCTATGGTACAGCTGTGTGTCCCACGAAAATTCAACTTGTTATGAGCGATTCTAAAGCGTTATACCTCAAGTCTTCTCTTCTTCTCGAAGGCTTTTCTCACATCTGAAGCTTTGATGATTATCTTGCGGAGTAAAATTGCTTTGAATAAGTTTTTCTCGGGTTTCCGAAGGGTCCTCCATTTTCTGATGGAGATTTTCAGCAAATATGATGCATCTTGGTTTGAAATACCTGAAATTGAGTTATCGTCACCAAAGAAAGACTTCGAATGTGCCTCAAGAGCACCCAATCTTGAAACTAAATGATTTAGTTGAAATTGGATGTCACACGGAATGATACTTAGATAAAAGCAAATCCTCGATTTATCTATCCAAGTAAAGATTTCAGAATTCGAATGAAAAACGTGGTATTCTTCAAGCTTTCGACAGAATGCTCAAAAGTAGGCATTAAGTACTTTGAAAAGTAAGAATTTGCTGTTACGAAATGCGAGATTCTGATCAGTGAAATTCAACACTCCCTTATCACCCACACGCATGTACACAGCAGCTTGTCACAGCACTTGCTTTAGACCTACTCTTCTTACGTTTTGAAATGCATGCTCTGCTTTACCTAACGTTCCTCGCGCTGTCTCCCCTTAGCGAGGGTTTGTTTGTGAGAATAGTGAATATCTACGAGGGAGTCTACCTAGACAACACCCTGACCCCCTCCCCCCATATGGACAATTACTGGATCTACGAGGCAGGAGCTCTGTGGACGAGGGACAGAACGAGTAAGCTGTGTGTGCAGAATGAAACCACGCTGGTACTCTGTACTGACCACTCAATCAATGCTGTGACCTGGGGGTATAACGAGGGGAAGATGGAACTCAAGACACAACAGGGAACTCTTCTCTACCTCTCCCTTAGTCAGACCACAGCGAGTGTAGTGCGTGATAAGACAGGGAATGCTGAGAAGATTCTGGTGAAAGTAGCAGTGGGGGACGCTGTAGCACCACTAGCGGAATCTCTTAGCAAGTCTTTAGAGAGACTTAAAGGAGACTTGGCGAGCGTGGCAGCGAGACTTGACGTGCAGGGTAATGTGACACGAAACATAAGTGCTGAGAACGTCGTGGTGGAACGGAACAAACAAAAAACCGAAGAGGAATACGACAGACAACTCAAGGAAATGGTGGAGGAGGTGAAGAAATTCAAGGAAAAGGTAAGGAGTGTGGTGGAAACGATAGAGGGACAGATTGCAGCAATAGCTGCTACCCAGACCAACATGTCCATGGTAACCATGCCAGCCATGGAGACAGATATCAGGGAGCTGAGAAAGAAGCCTGGGGAGTTCGAAAACAACTTGTCAGAAGTACAGCAGGAGGTTGATGGTGAAGTGTACGGGCTGACTGAGGGCTTCAATGAGACGCTGAGGGGATACCTCAATAGGCATAGGTAAATATGTGATACCTTTTTTGGAGTTTTTTCTTTTATCTCTTTCGTAAAACTCGTCACTTTGGCTCGTAATGCTTAAAAGTCAATGGACAGCCTCTTTGTGAATTTTTCGTGAACGATTGTTAGTTTGTTACAAAGTCACAATCTCAGCTACTGAATACTCTAAACTAAGATCCAGTACTCACCCCTCCCCCCAAACTCCCACTCACTCGCCTCAAACCCCACTCACTCCCCCTCGAACCCCACTCACTCGCCCTCAAACCCCCACTCACTCCCCTTCAAACCCCACACTCCCCCTCAAACCCCCATTCACCCCCCTTCAAACCCCACACTCCCCCTCAAAACCCCACTCACTCCCCTTCAAACCCCCCCCACTCCCCTCAAACTCCCACTCACCCCCCTTCAAACCCCACACTCCCCCTCAAACCCCCACTCACCCCCCTTCAAACCCCACACTCGCCCTCAAACCCCACTCACTCCCCTTCAAACCCCACACTCCCCCTCAAACCCCACTCACCCCCCTTCAAACCCCACACTCCCCCTCAAACTCCCACTCACTCCCCTTCAAGCCCCACACTCCCCCTCAAACTCCCACTCACCCCCCTTCAAACCCCAACTCACTCCCCTTCAAACCCCACTCACTCCCCTCAAACCCCACTCACTCCCCCTCAAACACCTACTCACTCCCCTTCAAACCCCCCTCACTCCCCGTCAAACCCCACTCACTCCCCTTCAAAACCCCCACAATCCCCGTCAAACCCCCACTCACTCCCCTCAAACCCCACACAATCACTTCCAAACCCCCACTCACTCCTCCTCAAACCTCAACTCACTCTCTTAAAACCCCACTCAAACCCCACTCAATCCTCTCTCTCTCTCTCTTTCCAGAGTGGCTCCCGTCTCACCCTACGACTATCTGATCATTGTGTGCGTGGTGCTGTACGTGATCTACTTCATTGACATCGTGGGCAGGTGTTCAGGGTGGATGTGCTGGGTGCCCCAAGCACCAAAGAAAGCTGATGCTATCGAGATGGAGGGACCTACCAACATAACTCCAGGTAGGGAGAATGATAATAAGCGTACAGAGACATGAGCATAGACTATTATAACGACACATTGCTGATCGTATTACAGCAACTGAGCAGCACTGTACCTTGTGTGCAGATGAAAATTAAAAGAAGTAAGCTTTGTGAAGGTAAGTCCTGTTTAAGATAATGGTGCTTAACTGCTTACTCCTTAAACATAAACTGTTCCTCAAGCATAAAGGTATATATTTCCTTATTTAAGTATTTAGTGCGTTTAGTTTAGTGGATATAAACCACTCAAAACAGAAGTAGATTTATTATAATAAGATCATGTGACCTTACTATTAACTTAATAAGGGATTGAATGGTGAATCAATGAAAGAATGACGTTCTGGTATGATTTAAGGCACATTAACATACTTTAGTCCGTTCTTTGATGTGTTTCGTAAAGGTATATAATCCCATGAGGGCATGATACTAAGTTTACTAAATTTCATTAGCTTAATTGCCAAGAAACGCAGTTTTTTTTGAAAGATGGGCAGAAAATATGAGCTCTAGATCATAATTCGACAATATGAGAACATCAAAGGGCAAAGGCTCTGGATTTTTCAAAGAGCGCCTGATAACTCGTGTATAATATTATAATCTTTAAAATAGAGGACCCTATACATCTTATTAGTGTCATAGACGAACTTAATTCAGTCAATATGCTGGTGCATCATAAGAATCTTTTGTTGCATGTTTCAACGATAAATTTTAAAAGCTAAAGCATCTTTGCCCATCTCAGAATATTTCCTGCAAGCGGATGAAACGGACGCAACGTTTGAGGTGAAGAAGGACAACATCGAGAAACATCTACGGCTGGATTCAACGTAAACTTTGATCAAAGAAAAGACTTTATTCGAGAGCAATAAATCACAAAGTGCCTAAATGATGTCTGTGCGGCATAGGTTCACATAAGTTGAAAATCACATCCTTATCCTCCCAAGTCCCTAAATTGAAATTTAAAGTTTATCTTCGGTATATCTTCTTCGGTATTCAATTTGAGGTAAAATTTGCTCAACATACTAACATAGGTCTTGTGTCTCGCATTAAGCAACCATTTTAACAAAATTGTCCTCGAAATTATGCAAGAGCATTTTCATTATGATACAGTGATTTATCAAACTTTTCTGCTTCTGGGGAAGAGAATATGATTCCAGAGAAGCGAAGCATTTCCTTATTTGGTTTCAAGTCACGTAGTACATCTCAAAAATAGTTTTTCAAAATATATGTGAAAATTTTTACAGGAAAAAGAAATTTATCCTTACTCTGGGGCATGGGCCTTATCCTCCCTATGAGAAATAGATTTCAACTTTTTTGAAGGGGTGCTGTGTGGAATTGTGTCATTGTGATTAAAACTTCATGAGCTCATACCACACGTAACTCTCAAGCGAAAATCCCCTTTATTCTGAAAATAAAGAGATCTACACTTACTTGATTTAGGAGAAAGGCCACTGGTACTCTCATCGAGACTGTTCCCGCTAGTTATTCTGCTACATGATACATCTTCTTCGGTGGTGCCACTCGACATGTCTAGCTCCAGATCCATCATGTTCAGTATGTCTGAAATAATTAACTTTTACATGCTCACTGCCTGTCATTAACAGCCAGTGAGCTGCGCACGATACGCTGCGCACGATACGCCGCGCACGTAGGAGTTTGACACGTCACAGTAATGTTAGTTGGAGCACCAGTCTGACAGCTCCAGTCACTTCACAGCCAGTCCCACAGCTTCAATGTTATCAATATGAACACACTATGTGCTATATGCTGAGGGTGACAAATATAGCTCACAGATATACCTCAAGCAACCACACCGCTGTAGCTAAGTCTTGGGTTGTAGCTAAGTCTTGGGCAAATAAAGTTGTAGCTAAGTCTTGGGCAAATAAAGTATGGATTACAATTATTAGCACTGGTTTTATTTCTCAATGAAAGTATCATGTCTTTAAGCTTTTCTATCAACCATTTCACTGTCATCCTTGTTTTCACACCTAGAATACAGTTATTTAAAAGTTTTCTTATCAAGTCATTGCTGTTGCATAATTATTGCCAGTTTTAAACTTACAGCATAAATAATAGACTGGCAAATAATTGGTCGATGGTAATGATATTATTGAAGTATTGAATATACAGTGTTAATTAAAACCTATAAATTTAATTGACAATTATAAGTGCTAAATACAATTATATTGCTGTAAATGATGATAAACATAATTATCAGTGTCTTCATCTAACTGAAATTATATTAATTATTGCCTACCCAAATAAAACTCCAACTTCGTTAAAAGGTTAGTTTCACTTGCTAATGGTCCAATTGCATGAGTTTCATTTAATCGCCTAAACATGAAATTTAAGAATCTATTAATAATTTCTATATCCAAGGTTTAATCAAAAAAAGTGAATGATTTACCTGAAGTTGATGGCATAGCTGGAGAGAGGTCTAAAAGAGATGAATCTATTATCTCCTCTTTTGAATAAAATATGTCATGCTCTGATACCTCCATCGCTCAGAGATGGTTGTAAGTATGTATTAGCTTTATTTCTCAAATGGGCAAACTTTAATGAACGTTTTTACTGGCTTGGATGGTTGTTGCCTGTTATACACGTTCTGCTATTTCATTCGTCAAAAAATAAGCAAGAGTACCTATAACTTATAAATGCTTACGAAAAAAACCGTTGGGTTTCTCTTTATTTCTTTAATTGGAAGTATAGTCAATTGGATGTACGTTCAATGAGACAAATTAGGTATTCAATAATAGAATTGGAACTTTGAACTTTTGAAAGGTTGAACATTTCATGGCACTTATGGTTAACAGACGCGGACGTATTGAGTAAAAAACGCAAGTTTTTGAAGGGTGCCAGGGTGGTAATAAAAACTTAAAAAGGGTTTTTTTATGTCAAACACAATTTCAAAGTTTGCATTCAGGCTATATTTTTTTGCACTTAATGTCGGAAGTTATGTTTAATAATACAAATAATGTTTAATAATATAGTGATGCACGGACGTGTGATGTGCACTTTATGTTTTTATGTGGCTTTAGTCTTAGCCGACCAACTTCAATTCAATGAGGTCCAAGCTATACAGGAGCTGGAAGCCCATTGATTTAAAGTAGTACCAACTACCATTATTAGTAGTACCATTTATTCCTTCCCCGTTCATTAGTAGCTTATGTTTCTTAAACTGTAGCCTGAGCTTTTGTGTACTTTACTAACTTTACTAACTTCTTTACTAACTTCTTACACCGTACTAGCATGAGCTTTTATGTTCTTATTTTATTATCTTTATTGACATGGACTCATCGTATAACAGCACTTCTGTACTGTAGTTTGTACACAAAATAATTCTATCAGAGTCGGTGTCTCGTGAAATTCGTTTTATTCATGTACCTTTCGTTTCTGTGTTAGTATGTTCGACAGTTACCTTTCCTTGATCATGTTGGGAGTATTAAACATTACCTCACCCACCTTCCATCTCCTTCCCCCTGACACTACTCATATCATTGATAACTTTATAAGCACACTCTCATCTTCCATCTTCAGCTGACAATGATAATCACATTATTTTCAAAAGCTTCTGATTTTAAAACTTTATCGTATCATTTAAACGTTTTAAACTTGCTCCTTAAATTGCCTCGCCCTTTTTTCTGCAAAAATTAATGTTTATAATTTTCTAAATTCCTCCGACAATCACGTTGATACTAAAAGCATTAACCACCCGAATCCACCCAAACCCACCCCGAAATCACTCGATTTAGCCTCAAACCCACCAGATTTAGCCTCAAAACCACCGAAAACCACGAAAACCACCTGAACCCATCTGAAATCACCTGAAACCACCCGAAACCATCAAAAACTCATACTTTGGGTGGTTTTGCCTGGTTCCGCTTGTTTCGGGTGGGTTCAGGTGGTTCCATCTGAACCCAACCGAACCCACCTTAAGCTTAACCCACCCTAACCCTAACTAGAGTCTTACCATAACCCTCACCCCACTCCCCAACCCTAACCTAACTGGGTAAGGGTCAAGGTTGGGGCCCAACCCCAACCCTAACCCAGCCAAACACTAAATTTTGGCTGGTTTCGTGTGGTTCCACATTTGAAATAAAATTTGTTAATGATTACAATATTAATTTTTCATATCTTCCGACCTTCAATAATTTATGCATTGAAAAAGTTAAATTGCATTATTGCAGATACCCACGACGTCTTAGCTGAATAATGTGATGCAATGATAGCCGAAAAGAAGGGGACGACATTTAGTGACTGGGGGGAGCAATAGCTCGTCAGCTCGAGGAGCTAGTAAGCGCTCAGACCAGTTTGTAGATTAACAAAAGGTGTAAAAAAGCCACAATGCGCATACGAAACCAGCTACCCCAAAGCCATAGGACAGAGGCAACGCACGGCATTTCTGCATCGAGTTTGGTCACTTGAATCAAGTAAAGTTGATAGCCATTTAAAGTTTAAATCAGTACTTTTCTATTAGGTAAGTTCTTAACTTTTTTTGAAAACATATAGTGATGATGATTGTCTCAATTTTAGTGGCAGAGAGTTCCAGAAAGCAGACCTACAAAGATTAAGTTTTTTGTAAGTGCCAACCAATTTAGGACATTTATAATAAAGTTCAAGTTCTGCAGATCTGGTGGCCGTTGAATGAATCTGGTGGCCGTTGAATAAATTTTTGTGAAACTTTGCGTTAGTTTAGCAGGAAACTCCTTGTTATAGAAATACTCATAGCATAAAACGGCTATGTTGAACCAGTACAAATCTCTCAATTTTAGAATGACCGAGTTTTTTATACAAGGGTGACGTATCGGTGTAAATTTGCTTGCTTTTCATATTTCTATTAGACAATTATTGGTTTCAGGTGGGTTTGATTATTTCGGGTGGTTTTGGATGGTTTCAAGGTTAAATTGGGTGGGTTTGGTGGTTTCGGGTGGTTCCTGCTTTTAGTATCGACGACACAACCATTAAAAGTGATTTTAATATTACTGCAAACTCGCACGGTCAAATCACTGTCAAATGGACCTGTTGCCATTTAGCTTATTAAATGCGCCTTCTATCATTTACCGCCCTTAGGATGGGTACATGCCAAGCAAACAAGCAATTATAAAGCATCGACACATGAATTTAAGACATTGTTTCATGTGGTTTAGCTCAGACATGTAGCTTATTAAATGCGCCTTCTATCATTTACCACCCTTAGGATGGGTACATGCCAAGCAAACAAGCAATTATAAAGCATCGACACATGAATTTAAGACATTGTTTCATGTGGTTTAGCTCAGACATGTAGTTTAATTCAGACGTGTATAAATACACGTCCGAGCTTGTATTATTGAATGAGTAGTCGACTAGTTGTTATTGTTCGATCATATCAGTTATTATGCACCTATTGAGCCTGTTTTTGCAGTGCTTCAAAACCATTGTACCGTTCGTAATAAATTATTTCGCACTGTAGTGCCAAAATCCTGATTTATTACGCACTGTAGTTCATAATAATTTATTATGGTGCAGTGGAACAGTGCGTAATAATTTATTTCACATGGTAGAGCCAGTTGTACCTTCATACCATAATTTAACATTTAATTTAAAACATTTCCTTGTGTTTGAAAATATCCCCATTTTTACGAGTTAGGTCGGTGCATAATTCGGTTTAATAACTCGTAAAAAGTGCAAACCTCTGCAATAAAAACCTCGGCCTTCGGCCTCGGTTTCTAATGAAGGGTTTAGTAACGAGTAAAAAGTACTAAACGTCATATTACACACTCGAGGGCCGGAGGCCCGAGTGTGTAATATGGCATTAAGAAACCGAGGCCGAAGGCCGAGGTTTTTAATGCTGAGTTTAGTACTTTTACGAGTTATTAAACTAAATTATGCACCGAATTTACTCGGAAAATGGCAATATTTTCAAACACAAGGAAATGTTTTAAATCAAGATTTGAAGGTACAGTTTGCTCAACTGTGTAAAATAAATTATTACGCACTGTTCTACTGCACCATAATAAATTATTATGACCTACAGTGCGTAATAAATTCAGATATCGGCACTACAGTGCGTAATAATTTATTGCACACGGTACCCTGGTGCCTATAGGGTTTTTGAAGACATAGCATAAACATGCCTGGAAGGTGCATAATGTGATATTACACACTCGGGCCTTCGGCACTTGTGCGTGATATCCCGGTTTGCACTTTTTACTCGTTACTAAACCCTTCATTTTACATTTGCTCTGCTGATTTGCCCTGCTGCCTTTCTTCACATTTTATTCATATTTGATTAATAACAACTTGCTTAATTATAACATTGGAAAAGATTTTTCATCTAAACGAAAACGTTGATATTTTATGGTAGTGAGCATGACATTGATTATTTCAGGGATGCTTTGCAGCTTTTTGATGTTGATACCGAGTTACCTATCCTCTTAAGCAGTTCTTTTTCATTGAATCGAGGGGAATTTGAAATCCAGCAGAGATTACTGTCAAGAACGGTGGACCCTGCCTTCAATGCCCCGTTGTCAACAAAATATAAAACAATTATCCTAGTGATGTCATTCAGGACTGGCTCCACTTTCATGGGTGAAGTGTTTAACCAAAATCCAAATATCTTATATGATTTTGAGCCATTTCATTTTGGGGGCATGAAACACAAAAAAGGAAAAGGGGTTTATGAAGGGGAGAACCAAAGGCATACAGATCATGAACTGAATATGCTATACTTACAGCAAATATTGAAAAATTGCAGTATCATCCAGAATGCTTTTGGCAAATTTCCTCACAAACACTGGTGCTGTGGTAACGAAGAGGAAAATTTAGAACTATTTGGTCAAGAAACATGCTATGAAGCTCCAGATGACCCAGCCAAAGTGAGATCAATTAGACAATACCTTTGTAAGAGAAGGAATGCAGTGGCGTTGAAGGTTATTCGTTTGCGGAGGTTAAAAGATTTGGACCTTATCAGAAACATTCAAAGTGCTGATGTTAGAGTGATACATGTTCTTCGAGATCCAAGAGGTATGTTTGGATCCCGATCTGGTTTCCCAGATATATTTTATACAATGAAGTATCAGTTACGCTGGACAAATCATCTGGATGAAATGCACAAACTTGGACTTGAGGCTCTTTCAGAGTGTCAAAAGTTTTTGGATGACATAGAATATGCTGAAAATAGTCCATGGCTGAAAAATCAGTATTTACAAGTAGAGTATGGATCAATGGCAGAGGATTATCAAAAGTTGATAAAAAATATTCACAAATTCATCAACGAACCATTGACAGAGGTGGTGATGAAACATTTTGAACAGTCAGTCAATTCAGAGGAAGTATCAAATCGAAATAATTCAGTGACAAATGATTATGGTAGAGGTGGGGCTTTGGACACATTTAAAAACTCAGCAAAAGTAAACGAAAAATGGCTTCATTGGAGAATCAAGGGAATCAGACTTGTAGACAAGCATTGCTATAGACTAATTAAAAGAATGAATTGGCCTTTATTAGTTGATCATTTGGGTGACAACTTTGAATATAGACCCATTAACAATATAGTATGAGGTTGTAGTCCTTTGCAGCTGTTCAGGATGTAAATATCAAAAAATGTTTGGTAGTACTTGACCATGCTGCAAATACTTGGCATGCAGCTTATCCTACAATTTGCGCCAGTTGTTGATACCAGTCCTCTGTGTCCATAGCAACTGTTACCAACGTATTGTTCTCCGGTTCTACTCGAGGGTCCTCTTAAGGGTCTACAAAAGTCTGATTCAAAGTAAAGATTGATAGTTGAGAGCAAGTGAGGGACAAGTGAAACGAGAGGTCTATAATTAAACTTTGGTTAATATTTTGGTTATCAGTACAATCAATATAATCAATATAGTGAGGCTAAATAGCACTATCAAGTATAACGTAAATATGAAGCTGGGATAGGTTAGATCTAATAAAGGGCGTGTACGCATAAATGCGTTAACAGTCGAGCAATAATGTGACTACTTGGTTGAGAGCGGCCCTTATATACTATAGTACAATCTCTATTCGCTAGTCCCTAGTCCCTATTCGCGAATCACCAATTTTAATGGCTTTTGTCATAATTGCTTTTGTCCTAATAGGTCACCTGTTGGCTGGACTAGAGTCGCTTTTGATAGCTTGGATTAACTTATAAGTAGAGATATTTATAATTTTGAATCCACCATGGGCTTTAGGGCGATTAATTAAATGTTTAATTATTATTATTATTATTAAATGGAGCGCCGTTTTCAACAGAAGTCGTTTTACTTTGCTTATTATAACGTGAATATCATAGGGGAGGGTTCGGTTGTTGGCATCTGCAGGTTGTTGGCATCTGCAGGTAAGTTTGCGCAAATGTTCTTGTTTGTCAACATCATTAGTAGCTTGCGAGCAATCATGTAAGATGCCAACAATATGCACATGTGCAAACAAATAACGATGTGATATGACTGATTCAATACCAGAGGAATAAAACAAAAATAAGTTCCACTCAGCCCCAATGGGGGGCTGGCGGGGTTGAGTTCTGGTTTGTTCTTAGGGTAATTATATTATTCTTATGATTCACGTACCTAAATCTAAATGGAGGTACCTATGTCCATCTTTTTTGAAAGCTTGAATGATGGTACAATGTATTACTGAGTAAGGATACAGTTATTGAGTAATTAATTTAGGTATTCAATCTTTTGACTTGATCATAAAAGTGCTGTTTTAAGTTTTATACTTGATATAGTCAAATTTGAGACCTGAATATGTTTTGGACGACAAAATTAATTGCCATTAAAGAAGCACATCGTTTCCATTTACATTTGTCTATTGAGTCAAAAGAGAATAAATTAAGTACTGTACTAACCAATTATACATTTCGTCCGTTTTTTTTTATTAATAGAGTTCAAAAGCCCTTAGTGGTGCCCCTTGGCTTATTGCCTGAGGGAGGGGAAAGAAAATAGAGCGATAGACATACTGGCAGAATTCACTTAAGTAAACAAAGTTTTGAGTAAACAAAGTTTTTTATTGATCTCCAAAAATTACTCTCTCTATCTCATAGTTTTATTGATATTGTATTTCCTTCAAACAACATGTGCACTCTTGCTTATAGCCTGTAAACCATTCAAATATTTGTTCCTATGAGAATTTCTCTAATTATTTAATTACCTTCAATCTAGTGCATAGTTAGGTTGGGGAACTATTATGGGGACAAATATTTCTGCTCTAAACCCAGCAAACAGCTGGTTGCAATTAATGAGGGCAAAATTTTGTAATCATTTGCACCCAGCATCGCTCATTTGTGCTCAATTGAGCTTATTTGCACTTTTTGCAGTCATTTTGTGCTCACAGTGCAAATGTGTGCAACAATTCAAAGGCAGGAAAAAGCAAGCAAATAAATGCATATGGGTGCAAAGAAAGTTATGGTCGCAAATGAGCCCTCAGTTTTTATGGGCACAAAAATGTTCTGCTCTGCAAATTTTTGCTCAATTGAAATGCTGAGCCAAAAAAAATGATTTCATGGGTAAGGGTCTTAGTTAGGGTCTGGGTAAGGTTTCAGGATAGGGCACTACCTGTTGAGTGTTGACCCCCTGGACCCTGGTGAACCCCTACTGACCCTCTGGTTAACCTCTACTGACCACTTTCTGATCATTGTTTTAACTCTTATTGTGACTGTTTTTGAACATTGTAAAGCAATTTAAATTTCACTTTGCCTTATCATGACGATTCACATGTCAATGACCAGTCGACTGACACACCCTCAACCAAAATACCATAAACTCAACCTTTAAGTTATTAAGTTAAGTAAGTTAATAAGTTATGTTAGTTATGTTAGTCTTTTAGCTATGTTAGTTATGTTATCTTTGTTAGTTATATAACAAACATAAATAAAAAAAAACTAACACAACTTACATAGTTAAAAGACTAACATAACTAACATAGCTATAAGAGGTATAACACTAACATGACCACCATAACATACTTAACTCATAGGGTGCCTTTATGGTAATTTGGTGCATTGGGTGCATCAGTCAACTGGTCATTGAGGCCTCAAACATCATAATAAGGCAAAGTGAAATTTAAAGTGCTTTTGAATGTTCAAAAACATTCATGATTAGAGTTAAACAATGATCAAAAAGTGGTCAGTAGGGGGTCAGCAGGAGGTCAGTATAGGTTGACAGGGGGTCAGTAGGGGTGCACCAAGGAATTGACAGGGGTTCAGCTGGGGTCAGTAGGGAGTCGTTGGTATACTTTCATATGAAAGTATGGTTCTCTACTGAACCCCTACTGACCCCCTGATGACCCACAGGTGAACCCCTGCTGACCCCCTGGACCCTGGTGACTGGTGAGTCCCTACTGACCTCCTGCTGAACCCTTACTGACCTCCTGGTGACCCCATGGTGAACCCCTACTGACCCCCTACAGACCACTTACTGATAATTATAATTAAATTTATCATGACTGCTTTAAAAGCATCACTCAGCCTTAGGCACCTGCATCGTTCCGCGTCGATCAAATGAATTGATCAAATGAAAAATGCGCACAATTCCTGTTTTGCGCGGACGTAATCGTAAATGTGTATTGTGCGTGTTGTTCATTTGATCAATCCATTCGATCGACGCGGAACGATGAAACCACCTAATATCGAGGTTTCACTCAGGAATGACCATGACTCGGGATGGTGGATATGTAAAAATATGGCGATGCCCAACAAACCTCTTTATAGGGCATAGAGCTATGAAGTTCTGTAATTCAAAATTCATAAATTCATCTGGAAGTTTGGATAAATTATCAATTACAAATAACACAATCGAAGGATCTATCCTTGACCAAACGTGAAGGGAAAAAGAAATGAAATGTGTTGTAAAGTGAATGACAGTCCAAAAACGTTTGCAACTGATTCCAATGAACAACAACAATATGGATGTCATTGGCTTTCATGTTTTAATGAGAGTATACACACGACGCATCAGGTCTTCCTGATAATCAATTGTTACAATGCTATACAAGCAACTCTTCATAAAAAAATAAAAATAAATGGTTTTGATAAGTACATCAACACTGTTTTCATAAAACTACCTTCAAACTTCCACTTTCAACTGGATCTTCCAGCCACTAATGAGATACTGAAAATTTAAATTAAATCTATATAACAAAACCTGCAATAATGCAAAGAAGTGTTAACCAGAGCATTAATTAATCTGTTAATTAAAAACTGGAAAATATGCTTCAAGTAATTGAGATAAATTGAAAATTATCAAACTGAATATAATAAGTTAGATTAAATTAAATTAAATTAAAGTAATCAGTCTGATGAAAATAAGCTTCCCATGAAATTAAGAGATAGGTCATTAAAAAGGCGAAATTCAATGAAGTTTAAATACTTATTACTAATACATATTAGTGTAAAACAATTTGAAAAAGCATGTAACGTTTAAATACTTAGGAAGTTAAAATGAATTTACTCCCATCTTGACCTTGTTTTTTACCTAGGTATACGACCCCAAGGGGCACTATGAAGCAAACCGCCACTGTGCTCCTTTCTCCAGCCGCATTTCTGCTCTGCCATTCTTGGTCGTTATTTATTTAAATTGGCCGATCTCTACCTTAGGCTTCTCAAACAGTGCAGTTTGACCATGGGTGTGCTAGAGGTTCAGACCAGTTTATGAGGCCTGAATTGCCTCGTGTGGTCAATATAGTTTATAGAAAGCTCTCAATTTGTGCAGTCCAAACTTTATACAGGATGATTCATCATCCTGTATAGTCAGATTTTGGGTGTGAATGTATAACACCCACCCACACTGCACATTGGTATAAGAAAGTGCCCTATACCATTTATTAACTGTCTAGTTTGCTTTTCAACCCAGAGACATGGGTTCTACAAATGTGGACATGTTAGGATCATTTTCAAATTTAGATATCATCAAATTGTATCTAAGCTCAACCATGAAGAATGCAAGTAAAATATCAATTTTTATAGAAATACTGTATTCATTGATAATTAATAAGTAAAACCCATCAATTTAACAAATTGCCCCACAAATTTCCTTCATTTAACTTGTTACACCCAAGACATTATACCCAAGACATTCTATAGAGCTTGTATTTAAATAGTTAAATAAATACCTTTCAAGCTTACTTTGACTTATTCTAGGCTAACAGAAATAATTATCCTAAGAGCAAGACCTCATTTGTATTTCGTGTGTGTGTGTTTTGAATTGTATATTGTGGAGATGAATAAAAATCATTCTTTTACTAAATCATTCTTTTACTATAATGTAACTTTATTGGTCAATGACCACACGATCAATGCACTCTAAACACATGCTTAAGCACTAAGACCATAAACACACTCACAGTTAAGTTAGTGATATTTGTAATGTTTGATATAATATATAAGCCTAGATCAATGTGAAAAAAACAAAACTGTCTAATATAAGTATAAGAACCAGTTTTCAGGATAAACATCGTTTTGCAATCAAAACAGAAGAAAATGCATATGATTTAGCACGAGTAAGATCAATAATAGTCAAACTATTTTTCACCCTGCTACTTCACAAAATTGAATATTTTAAATTCCGTTAATTTACGGTGGCCGAGCAGGCTCACTTTTTTTACATAAAAAAATTTTACATAAAAATTTTTTATGTAAAAATTTTTGAGCCTTTTCGTCCAACCCCGTGGCCGAGGAGGATCAAAAAATTTTATGTAAAATTTTTTGAGCCTTTTCGTCCACTGCAGTGGCCGAAAAGGATCACTTTGTTTCACATAAAAAATTTTTATTCTCATCGCTTCCATAGATCTAATTTCAGCATAATGGCCATTGGCCACGTCGTTTGCACCTGCTGTGGCCGCGCGCGCGTTAGGCGGCCGATCTAGCGCGCGCGGCGCACGCGCAGATGGAATTCTGACAAATTATTTGAGTCGATTTTTTGTATTTTTTGCCTTGAGCAGTAATTATTCAAATTAATTCGATGAAAAGGCCGTAGAATTAGTTTTCTAATGAACCATGGGCACGTGTTTTGAAATAAATGTTTCTGTTGAATCAATGATCTTAAATGTCAGTATTAAATCAAAATATCCTATAAATCATTTAAATTATTTATTTATATGAATTTATTTGAAATAAAAATAAATCTTTCTTCAAGACATCAATGTCTATGAATAGAAGTATTCTGCTGTGGATAGAGCTTCATGGATACTTTGGTTAATTGGGCTATCCATCTGAATGCTTTTAATGCTATAAATCAAATTATTTTATGTTGTTAATGTTGTTAATTGATTCATGAATTATGAATTATCTTATGAATTATGTTTTATAAAAGGATTGGGGCTATATTTGTGACAAATGTAAACTGTTTCTATGCTTGTACATTTTGATGTTCTAAAGAAAGTCTTTATTTTATGGATTTTTCTCTACTAAATTGGTAACTGCTGCTTCTCCAACATAGCCCTTTAGCCGCAAAAGTCATGCCACAATAATGCAATGTCCCAGAAATAATATAGACCATTCAAGACTCTTTCATTTTAGAGATTGAGGCAATTATTGCATCCACTTCATCCACATGACATAGTGAAACCAGGTTTGTGGCATAAAAAATTAACCCTTTCATAAATGCAAGCTAGCTTCCTTATTTGGACATGAACAAATTTAAATTAACAACAATTCATACTTAGCCTGTGCCCTTTTGAAAAATTTTCTCGGATTTTTGAGGCACCGTGATTATATGGTCAATTGGGTCATTACTAAGTACTGTGCAAAGTTTTGGGTCGAAAAAATGAATTTAAATCATTTGTAAGCCACGCCTATTTTTGAACAAGAATTGCCCATATCTCGGATAATATTCGAGCTATGAATTCGAGAAACGGGTCAATTCTAATTTACTACTTCCGATGCAATACAATCGAAAAGAATTGTACCACGTTCATTTTGTATGATTTGAATGATTGTTGCAGCACGCTCATGCTCCTCTGCACAATTTAATTAGAGCTCGCTCGCATCCAGTGAGCTGTCACGTGATTAGCCTCTCTGCTCGCGCGTCACGTGATCAATCAGAGAGGAAGAACTGCGGAATTGTTTATGTTTCGGGATGGGCCCTTGTACAAGTGGCGGGTTAATGTTTCGATTATTCGATTGACTGCTCTACGCTGCAAATATCCTCCAGATACACTCGAGAGTAAGCTGTAAGTGTACGCAATTACGATTATCATATAGGTAATAAGTAAACGAGCTGCTCAGTGTAAGACGCAAACGTAAAGGTAAAATAGTGAAAATGGTCAAGCATAAGCTGTTGATATACTATTCAATAATTCAAAATTATTCGACGGGATTAATCATTAAACCTCGAGCTCTATCTTATATTTTAAAATTATACAAAGCATCTTATCAGGTATAAATATCCACAATAGGCACCTTCCAGGCAAGTTTATGTACATGCAGCGTATTCAAAATCACGCACATAGTTCAGCATCTGCACCGACTTGAGTATCGCGGACATTAGTTATAGTATTACGAACATTGATTATATTATTTCCGATAAATCAGTCTAATAACTCGTAAAAAGTACAATATTAAGCAATAAAAACCTCGGCCTTCAGCCTTGGAGTCGGTCCTATAATGTTGATTAATACTGTTCGTTTGTACCTAATAGTAATACGAATATCTCGTAATTCTCATTTCACATTTCATCTTCATTAATATATAATTTTTTCAATCTTTATTGAATAGACGCTTTCTAGCAGCACTGGGCATCTCTGACTTGCACTTTTCAGCCATCAAAGCTTGCCTGAGCTGCAAGTGGTATTTCATTTTTTGAAGACGTGGCCTCGGATGTGGTTCGAACACCACGCTCACAGGGCTGCGAAAGTGACAGAGAAAGTCCGTGAATAAGGGCTTTCTTATAAATCCAACAATCTCAGCCCTTGAGTAGTTCCTAAGAAGTGGGGGGATAGTCATCCGCACTTTCCGCCTTCTGACATCATCCTTATAAAACGACGCTGGAGTGTAGTAATAGTGTCCCACGCCGTCATGCCTAACGTTTATCAGCTTGCTGAAGTTTCTCATTAAACATTTAAATTAAAAATTTAAATTCCTACACTTGAGGAGTTACCAAAGAGGTGTAGAGGGCACCAAACTATAAGTATAGCGTAGCAAAAAGTTATATACGGTAAAAACAGTGTTACTTTGTCATAACGGCATTACACTATTATATAACAGTATCGTAACATGGCGTTACTTTAGCCTGAATGTGTCCTATAACGGCCGTACTGTGTCGTAACGTCTTTACATGTGTTGTGACGGTGTTACTGTGTCGTAACGTCCTTACTGTGTTGTGATAGTTTTACTGTGAAGTGACGTAACAATGAAACTGTGTCATAACGGTGATGCTGTCATAACAACTTTGTCGTAACTGCGTGGTATTCGTAACGGTGTTACTGTGTCGTTACTGCGTGACTGTGTCGTAATGGTGTTACTTTGTTGTAATGGTGTTACTGCGTAACTGTGTTGTAACGGTGTTAATGTGTCGTAGCAATTAAACTGTGTCGTAACGTCCTTACTGTGTCGTAACGGTTCTACTGTGCCGAAACGGTTCTACTCTGCCGTTACAATGAAACTGTATCGTAATGGTGTTACAGCTGTGTCGTAACGGCGTTACTGTGTAGTAACTGAGTAACTGTGTCGTGAGGGTGTTATTGTGTGAGTGTCATAACGACATGTTACTGTGCTGTTAAGGCGTTACTGTGTCGTATTAACGGTGTTAGTGTTACTGTGTCGTAACGGTGCCACTGTGTTGTAACTGTGTCGTAACGGTTCTACTGTGTCGTAACGGTGTTACTGTGTCATAGTGGTTCTACTGTCTCGTCAATGCAATATTACTGTATCGTAACACTGGTTCATGTTGTTGTTGATGCTGTTTAGCTGTTTAGTGTTATTAATGTCACAGACCTGTGCGAGGAATTATCGTAAAATGTTACCTGCACGGCCAGCAGGAATTATATTTTCAAGGGAAACACGCCCAAATCAGTTCAATTTTAACAAATTAGCGATCAGCGCTGATCGGCGCCGATGAGGGAAAACGTTGTCTGACAAGGAAAACGGCGTTAACGAAGGCTCTTTTGCAGGCGTTTTTTGTCGGCGCTGATCAGCGCTGATTTTAGGCCGTCAGCGCTGACTGATCGATGATCAGCGCCGATCAGCGCCGACAACCACCGGTCCACCGAAGAGAATTATAAAATTTCCGATCGGGCCCGCGCCCCCGATCAGCGCTGATCAGCACCAATCACCGCTGATCAGCGCCTATCGGCGATGCAGTGAATCGGCGCTGATCGGCGACGATTGCAAAGTAAACATCTGCCGCGATTTAGTCTACCAGTACCAGGAACTTTTGGGCCGAGTTCCGAGCGGACTAAAGTAGTAAAAGTCTGTTGACAGACACCGCCACGTTTTTCTCGGTCTCCGTTATGGTAATTTTGTGAAGATCTGATCAAATCTGAGCAGAGTCCGTTCAAAGTCAAATCTGCTAGCAGCTTGGAACTGCAGCTCCGTTTTTAAAATTTTAGGTACCACTGCTCCACTGCTCCACTGATCCGCTGAAATTGATAATTTAAAGCGGGTACCTACCCTTGATTATGTCTGATGAGATGTGTACGAATAGTGACTGTTACTTTTGGAAATTGAATAGAGCTCCGTTTAATCATTGAGCTGATCAATTTTCACTATTTTACCTTTACGTTTGCGTCTTACACTGAGCAGCTCGTTTACTTATTACCTATATGATAATAGTAATTGCGTGCACTTACAGCTTACTCTCGAGTGTATACGGAGGATATTTGCAGCGTAGAGCAGTCAAACGAATAATCGAAACATTAACCCGCCACTTGTACAAGGGCCCATCCCGAAACATAAACAATTCCGCAGTTCTTCCCTCTCTGATTGATCACGTGACGCGCGCGAGCAGAGGCTAATCACGTGACAGCTCACTGGATGCGAGCGAGCTCTAATTAAATTGTGCAGAGGAGCATGAACGTGCTGCAACAATCATTCAAATCATACAAAAATGAACGTGGTACAATTCTTTTCGATTGTATCGCATCGGGAAGTAGTAAATTAGAATTGACCCGTTTCTCCGGAATTCATAGCTCGAATATTATCCGAGATATGGGCAATTCTTGTTCAAAAAATAGGCGTGGCTTACAAATGATTTAAATTCATTTTTTCGACCCAAAACTTTGCACAGTACTTAGTAATGACCCAATTGACCATATAATCACGGTGCCTCAAAAATCCGAGAAAATTTTTCAAAAGGGCACAGGCTAATTCATACTCTGCACCAAAGGCAGCATTGCTCAAAAATTTCCTGAGAAGCTCTTATAGTTACAATTGAAAGTTGTTATTTCATTTTAAAAGTTTAATGGTTGTTCAGTTGTTATAACTCGTGTAGGTAATACGATTTGCCTACTCCTGTCCAGGTTCGCCTACTCCTGTCTACTTGTGCCTCCTTGAACTGCAGAAGAAGGTTCCCTGATATGATGTGAGCTACAAATTACCTACCGCTTGCAGCTGCAGACTTCTTGCAGTTGAATACAATACAATGCAACAGGTTAACTATAATAATCATGAAGCAACATTTCGAGATAAGAAACTGGAAAGATTTAAGATTTCAATATTGCCAGATATTGAATATGTCATTAATTCATTGTAACTATAAGGTTGATGGTCATTAATTTGTTAAAACTCATGTAATTGTAATACCTGTCCAGGTTTGTCTACTCCTGTCTCCTGCCTTCAGTGAACTGCTGAAGTATGTTTCCTGATCTGAAGCAAGTTACTAAGAACCTACCACATGCAGACCTTTTCAACACAATGTAATCTAACAGGTAAACAGTGCTAGATTTCATAAATATGTTTGAATGTTGAAATAAGGGACTTGATGGGGTTGGCAAATATAGGAGCCCCAAATAAACGCAATTTTGACCTCAAATGCCCATGATCCTTCATATATTGGGTTATTCGAAGGTGTGGACTCCATCATATATGATGGAGTCCACTATACTACCATACTGTGTGAGGGGTATGATTGGAGTTAAACCCATGTCAAGGAGGCAAAAAGCCCATGTATCTCAAAATTGATACATGGGCTACCCCTACTTACCAGCACCATAGAATGGACAGATATTAAATAATGCAGTAATCACATTGCCATTTCAGTGTATGAGTAGAAGGTTGACGGTTGTCAATAACTTGTTCAAACTCATGTAATTGAAAAACGTGTCCAGGTTTGCCTACTCCTGTCTTCTCATAGACTTGAAATGCTGAAGAAGGTTCCCTGATCCGATACATGCTACTGAGCACTGCCCCACACCTGCTGACCTGCAGACCTTTTCGATGCAACATAATCCAACAGGTAAACTATGATAATCATTAGCAGGTGGGGATCAGAAACTGGAAAATTTAATTGAATTCTGAATGGTCTGATATTGATTAATAATCATTGATGGTTAATTAGTTGTGAAAACTCATGTATCATACGTTTTCAGGATTGACTGCTCCTGCTGATGCTTCTTTGGTCGGTGCTTATCCTGGTACTTCCTTGAACATTTGATGAAGATTCTCTGATCCGATAGGAGCTTCTGCCTCGCACCTGCTGACTTTCCGATACTGCAAGCAGCACAAAATAGCACCTTGGAATCGAAAAATTGGGAGAATTCCATTGATGGACCTCAGAATGGACAGATATCAATTAATCATGATAATATTCTATCCCATCGTATAAGCATATGATTAGGTAGATGGTGTACGTTTTGATACATGTGTCTTCGTGCATTTGATTTTGAGCACTTGCATCACCGACTTTCGCTCGAACGACCGTAAATAATTGAGGGAAGCAATTAATTTAATGAAAACAGGCTATAGGTACCGTTCACATATTACGTAATCATTTTTTGGGCATTTTCCCCTTCTCCCCTCTCCATAATCAAACGTTGTCTCGACCAACCCCCCCCCCTCTTTTGGCAAATATTACGTAATCACGGCACGACCCCCCCTCCAGAAAGCTGAAACAAAGTTCTTTACTTTAGCATGTTATTATTGCATTGAAAACATACTTCTTCAGATGTGCTTTTTCAGACAATATTGATGACGTGCAAAACTTGATTGACTTAAAATTTTAATTTTTTATGGAGGGCAAAAGGCAAGATTTTTTGTTGATATAACTACTAGATTTAATGTTTTATATTACCATAATGCTCATTTGTGATTAAATGTTCTTGAAAAGGATCCAAAAGGATGTGAAACGTCACTCAACACTTACCGCTTAGATGCCTAGAGAATTGAGTTTCTTAATTATGGTTAAGCGGGTTAAAAATGTGTGCTTTATTATTATAATTGATAATCATTTTAATGATTAATGTTCAGCGAAACTGAATGCCTAACGAACACAGTTTGGCTAGTATTGAAATATAATTAGAACTATAGAAATATTGGAAATTGCCTTTTTTACACTTTTAGCCCAGAAAAATCGTATATTCGTCCACGCAAAAATCTTGAAAATATGTTTTATCCTACAGTCTACAGAAACTACTTTTTGGCCCAAATTTATGAAAATAGGAGGGTGAAAATTTCGTATTCAGTCTATCAGTTTTTTTTAGATTTGAGATCTCCATTGAAATGCAATTTTTATCGAATGATGGTCAAATCTTTTGGATAAGGAGCAGTTTTTGTCATGAAACTTAGAGGTCATGAAACTTAGAGGTATACCTTATCGGTCATGATTAACACGGACATTAAAATCACGCAGCTAAGCACATCAGCGTGAATATTAGTGTCCGTGAAAATTTTGTCCGTGATACTATTGTCCGTGATTTTCAGGTCCGTGAAAATTAAGTCCGGTATTTCCTCTTAAAATTTCTAGGGTAGAGAAGCAAAATTTCTAACTTTATCTCTTTAAACGCAATAACAAAATTTTTAAGGAAATTATGCTTCTTTTTATGCTTAGAACCTGCTATATGGAAATTTATCATATTAATTAACGAAATATATTGAAAAAATCTTGAAATCAAGTATTCAAATCGTTGTAAAAATGGAAAAAATCGAACCGAAAATTTCGAGATTTTCTTGAAATTTGAAGTGGCAGGATCGAGCGTGAATATTAATGTCCGTAAAATTTTGATAATTATGATTTTTGGTTAATTTTGCCGTTTTATATCGGGCGATTAACAAACGAATGGGATATCGAAAATTATCACACGAGGCGTCAGCCGAGTTTGACAATTTTCGATATCACACGATCCATGAGTTTGTTAATTGTATTATTACTCGACAAAACAGTTCTCCCTCCCACTCGGGTCTGACGACCCTCTTCTGAATTCAACGTTTTTATAGATTTTCGAGTGCTCCTTCATAAAATCAACAATTTATTTAACGATATTCTGCTCTATTATTCCGCCACTTCGCAGTAGTTCTACAAAGGAGTGATATATCGATAATTATTACACTGGAGTTTGAGCCACGGGAGGGAATAATCGATTTTAAAACTTTCTGTTCTTTTTCAAAGGTTAAAGTGTAATTTTTTGAATCTGAAATGATTTAACCTTGGAAACTGACCAAATTCACTGAAGGAAAGAAAGAACTAAGTTAGGAATTTTAATTTGGAGCCCGGTTAATCATACATCAGAGGGGTGATATTTATGATTGGCATGGTTTTCGATAATCTTTTGATAGAATTTTGATTTTCCTCTACTTTGCGACAAAATAGTAATTTAAATATGCTAACTGAGGGTAACTGAGGAGTGTGACGGGCTTTCTTAGGAGTGCGACTGGCATTGACTTTCTTAGGAGTTTGATAGGCTTACTTACGGGTAACACACCCCTCTCAACTCATAACATACCCCTATCTCATCATAACCCACCCCTTTCCACTCATATTATTCCTCTATCCACTCATATAACACCCTTCTCAACTCATAACGCACCCCTCTCAACTCATAACACACCCCTCTCCACTCGTAACACACCTCCGCCACTCATATTATACCTCTCTCCATTCATAACACACCTCTCTCAACTCATAACAGACCCCTGTCAACTCAAAGCACACCCCTCTCCACTCATAACACACACCTGAACAAACCTCCCGTACCTCAGAAATCAGAGAAACCCACTGCAGACTCTTCAAGCGACCTTTTCTTTAACGTTTCGAGCATTTCCCTTTAAATTTTTAAGCAATATCACAACTTTTTCGACCTTTTCCCAATTTTAAGGGAATCCCTCATTTCTGCACTAACAGTTTATTTGTTATTATTAACGCAAGACAAAAATTTCTAAAATATATATAACTAGCAGGCCCGTTCGGCGCTGCTACGCACCATCACACCCGCAAATTAATGAAAAACTTTTTTAAAGCATTGAAAAATTCGAATCAGAACTAAAGTTGTTGAGTGGAGTAGCGTATCAAAACCAACAAAGCAAGAAATGAAATTCACACACATGTTACCATAGCAACGCAAGCATTTCCCACTATCTGCACGTGCATGCCGACACAAACCCATACACACATCGACACAGTGCCCATACACACGGTTTTCCATTCTAATCTATGATGCCGACACAATGGCCCATACACACGCCGACACAAAATCCACACACGCCGACACAGTGTCCATACACACGGTTTTCCCATTCTAATCTATGATGCCGACACAATAATCCACTCACACGCCGACACAAAATCCATACACACTTACCAAATTATAATTAGAGATATCACCTCTATATCTGGTGGAAGCAGGGATGGAGCACAATGTAATCTGTATCCCCAGTCTGGGGATCAAAATAAAGATAACACAGACTTGTGGTCCATTTTATGATTTTGTTTTGTTATATTTCATATCTTTTGCTGTCGTGTTTGATGTGTCAGAGTTTATTTCTTGAGTTTTAAGTTAGGGTTTTAAGATTGGTATTATTTGTTGCCTCAGGGTTGTTTTGATGATTGTGATCAATCAATAAGCAAATTGGTAATTGATGAGTCTGATGTTTATGATGAACTTATGTCAATTGATATTTATAAGAGCTTTGGTCCTGACAATGTTCATCCTAAGCTGCTTAAATCTCTAGCAGACAGTCCCAGTTTTTTTTAAGTGTCTTACATCTTTTTACTTGAAATGTGCCAAAGAAGAATGTATAGATATTAAATATACATGCATATTGGCGCCATTCCCATTGCTCGATGTACTTTACACTATACTCCCGCTTAAGCATGTTGTGATCATTGGCCTCTGTATTTATTTGTTACATAATACCATGGCGCTATGATTAGGCATTTATGCTACATTGACTTTTTATGAATTAACGAATGGCGAAGGGAGTGTCAACTTTTTCAACCTCTTCGATCATGATATAAAGAAATAATGTATGATGTGCATATAATTCTTGAAACGATGATTCATATGAAACACTGATTCGTATGAATTGTTTTCAAAGCGTTTGCTTTCATTGTTTCGTATATGGCAGGGTATTGATACAGTAAATGCTCACATGGGTATTTGAATAACCATCGTAATTGCACTCGAAAGCTCGTGCAATGACTTCAATTAATGCACTCGCAAGCTGGTGCATTTATTGCATGAATCCCACTAGCAAGGTCGTGCATTTATTGCATGGATCCCACTCGCAAGTGTGCATTTACCGTATATTACATGATTCCTAAATTTGCACGCCCGTGAAAAAGCCAGTTATATTCTCCTTTTAACTGCATAATATAGAGTTACATAACGAGCAACAGTGAAGTAACATGATTTATGCCTCGAGCGAAGCGAGTGGCATAAATTGCATTATTCACCGAAGCCGAAGGCTGAGTTGAATAATGATTTGTTTTCATCGAGGGCGCAGCCCGAGTTGAAAACAATTTGTTACTTCGCTGTTGGGAGTTATGTAACGATATTATTTACCAAGTTTTTCAAACGCAAGAAAACATTTTCTTCACTCTCAGCATATAAATATAACTTTTGTCTTTAGACGGTAGGCTTTACGTGGTGAGCAATACGACTTGCTTATCAAAGCTTTGATGTGAGGCTCCGTCCCGGAGTTCCTTTAGGAACTCTTGACAAGAAGTGTGTATATAATATTGAATACTGTGAAAATAATAGAAAAATTATGGAAATAATATCAAATACTATGAAAATAATAGCAAAACTATGAAAATAATAGCAAAACTATGAAAATAATAGCAAAACTATGAAAATAATACCAAAAACTATGAAAATAATACCAAAAACTATGAAAATAATACCAAAAACTATGAAAATAATACCGAAAGTGTGAAAATAATATCAAAAGTGTGAAAATAATATCAAAAGTATGAAAAAAAACTCAAAAATAACACATCTTACTTAACCGCTATATCCGGCCACGCGGTAAATAATAGGAGTTATTTGAACTTGAGTGGTGATAAGAATTTTGAAAGATATACTCATTTTATCTATAATGATTGTGAAATATAATTGGACAATTAATGAACTAAATATATAAAGTGTATTATTTTGTCTCTTCAAATTTGTTACTGAACTTCTTTCATTTCAAATTAGCTATACCAGAACTGAACCAAAATTGTATCAGGGACCCTAAAGGCACGACAAGATTAAAACTCCTTGACAAAGCTTCGTTTTGTCAACGAAAAATTACAGATTGTTATTGTAATACGTTCTTTCAAAATGCCTCAGTGAGACCATTAATACTTGCGAGTCACGACTCACGCATCTTAAAGATTAAATGAAGAACTCCAACGGTCGCCGTATATTTAGCTGAAGTACTGACGTGAATCGGTCACCATATACCTCGAATATTGATTTAATTTTGTTATGCCTTTCGGGACACCTGGATAGTTAGGTATGAAATGGGGCTATCAGTACCGGTCAGCTCTCCTGGTTGAGTTTCTGATAAAGACGAATAAATGTGAAAACTTTGAATTATACGAATATGGTGACCTTTGTCCGTAGTCGAATTCGTACGTAAGTGTGGCAGCTTGTCGATTCTGCTATGCACCATATTAAAATAAGCTGTGAGTCGTCATTAACTTACTATATAAAAGTGTGATAATGACGACATCTCGACCGCTTATTTATCAAATGTGCATGAATTTCGTATATTATGGAACACGCTACCATTCTCTTACAAGCACTTCAGCGCGGGATTTGAGCGCGCACGCGAGTTTTTATTGAAAAAAGTGATGCCCTGGAGTGAGCCTCCTCGGCCACGGGCATGGACGAAGAGGCTCACTTTTTTTACATGAAAAAAAGTGAGCCTAAAAATTTTTTTCATGTTTTTTTTTCTTGAAAAATTTTTTATAGTAAAAAAAGTGATCCTCCTCGGCTACGGGGTTGGACAAAAAGGATCAAAAAATTTCATATAAAAAATTTTTCGAGTAAAATTTTTTATGAAAAAATTTTTTATGAAAAATTTTTTATGTAAAAAAGTGAGCCTGCTCGGCCACCGTAGACTGGTGCCAAATGTCCGAGCTTCACGCACTGCGAGTCCGATTCAGTAAAAAACCCTGCGAAACCGCCAATTCTTCGGCACTGGATAAGCTTGAGTGTAAACTAATGTTATGTATTGTGCAGTGTATTGTGCTGTGTATTGTGCAGTGTATTGTGCAGTGTATGGTAATTGTGTAGTGTATTGCTCCCAGTCCCTCTGCCCTCAGTCTGCTGTCGAGCCATGTTTAAACATTAAATTGCTTTGTGAAAAACATGTTTTCATCCTATCAATATCAGTTTGCTCTTTCCTTACTTCCTTACCTGTCATCAATCGAGATATCATTTTATCATGCCATTTATGAGGTACGAGTAGCTGGGATTTAATTGTGATATATCTATTATCTTGCATGTTGATGCCTAACCCAAATTATAATGCTTCCAGTTCCTTGTCGAGCCATATTTACAGTGTTTTAATATTCAACTTAAAACATTAAATTGCTTTGTGATATTCCTATTGTGACTTTGTGATAAATAGTTCGTGTTTTCATCCTATCAAGGCAAAATGGTACCACAGGAACACGACAAAAATTAGCCTCCATTAGCCTCCATTAGCCTCCATGGAGGCTGAGTGGAGGCTGAGTGGAGGCTGAGTGGAGCCTAAGTGGAGGCTAATTTCAAAAATTAGCCTCCACGGAGGCTAGTGGAGGTATGAGGCTAATTTTCGAAAATAGCCTCCACTATGGAGGCTATATTAGCCTCCACTAGCCTCCACTAGGCTCACTAGCCTCCACCAGCCTCCACTCAGCCTCCACTCAGCCTCCATGGAGGCTAAATTTCTAGTTTAGCCTCCACTAGCCTCCACTAGCCTCCACTCAAGATTTAGCCTCCATTAGCCTCCACGGAAATTTAAAAAGTCATTTTTGGATTCTATGGAAGCTATTTTGACAGTGCTAGTGGAGGCTATAGCCTCAAATGGAGGCTAAAATCATGAAAAAACACAGATAATATGCTAGCCTCCACAAAATTGAATTTATGTCATGTTTTTACAAAAAGAGTACATTTTGTAACATAGACCAAAGTCTAGTATTAGGCACCACTAGGCCTCCACTAGAATCCACTCAGCCTCCACTAGGCTCCACTAGGCTTCACTCAGCCTCCACTAGGCTCCACTCAGCCTCCACTAGGCTCCACTCAGCCTCCACTAGGCTCCATTCAGCCTCCACTAGCCTCCACGCAGCCTCCACTCAGCCTCCATTAGCCTCCACTCAGCCTCCACTAGGCTCCACTCAGCCTCCACTAGGCTCCACTAGCCTCCACTAGGCTCCACTAGCCTCCACTAGGCTGGTGGGCTAAAGTGGAGGCCTGAGTGGAGGCTGGTGGAGCCTAGTGGAGGCTGAGCCTGGTGGAGGGATGGGAAAGCCTAGTGGAGGCTGTGGAGGCCTAGTGGAGGCTGGTGGGCTCCAGTGGGAGTGGGGTGAAGTGGAGCTAGTGGAGGCTGAATGGAGCCTAGTGGAGGCTAGTAGAGCCTATTGGATCTAGTGGAGGCTAGTGGAGCCTAGTGGTAGCCAGTGGAGCCTAGTGGAGGCTGAGTGGAGCCTAGTGGAGGCTAGTGGGGTCTGAGTGGAGCCTAGTGGAGGCTGAGTGGAGCCTAGTGGAGGCTAAGTGGAGGCTAGTGGAGGCTGAGTGGAGCCTAGTGGAGGCTGAGTGGAGCCTAGTGGAGGCTGAATGGATCCTAGTGGAGGCTAGTGGAGCCTATTGGATCCTAGTGGAGGCTAGTGGAGCCTAGTGGTGGCCAGTGGAGCCTAGTGGAGGCTGAGTCGAGCCTAGTGGAGGCTAGTGGGGCCTGAGTGGAGCCTAGTGGAGCCTAGTGGAGGCTGAGTGGAGCCTAGTGGAGGCTGAGTGGAGCCTAGTGGAGGCTGAGTGGGCCTAGTGGAGGCTGAGTGGAGCTAGTGGAGGCTGAGTGGAGCCTAGTGGAGGCTGAGTGTAGGACAGTTGGAGCTGTCTGAAAGTTTGAAGCTATATATTGTTTTCACATTAGTACACATAAATCACCATTTTCAGCAAGAAATTTGTGTTTTGTAGGCTTATTGATTTAGGCTCCACTCAGCCTCCATAGCCTCCACTCAGCCTCCATTAGCCTCCATTAGCCTCCATATGGGCTTTAGCCTCCACAAAATGACTTTTTAAATTTCTGTGGAGGCTAATGGAGGCTAATTCTTGAGTGGAGGCTAGTGGAGGCTAGTGGAGGCTAAACCAAAATTTAGCCTCCATGGAGGCTGAGTGGAGGCTGAGTGGAGGCTGAGTGGAGGCTAGTGGAGGCTAATGGAGGCTAGTGGAGGCTAATATAGCCTCCATAGTGAGCTATTTTCAAAAATTAGCCTCATGCCTCCACTAGCCTCCGTGGAGGCTAATTTTGAAATTAGCCTCCCGCCAAACTCCCTCAGGCTCCTCAGCCTCCATGGAGGCTAATGGAGGCTAATGGAGGCTAATTTTTGTCGTGTTCCTGTGGTACCATTTTGCCCCTATCAATATCAGCTTGCTCTTTCCTTATAGGTACCTGTCATCAATCGAGATATCATCGTTTTATGATCAGCTAACTGGCATTAAATCAACCCTTAATTTCATTGCCATCGGGCAGTTTAATTGCTGTGATATGTGTAACATTTCTTGATGCCTTCTATGCATAACCCAAATTATTACACTTCCTCTGTCGATCCATGTTTAAACTTTTATTAAACGTTAAATTGCATTAGTGTGATATTGTGATGAATAACGTGTTTCATGCTATCAATATCAGTTTGCTCTTTTCTTACCTACCATCATTCGAGATGTAATTTTATCTGCCATGTGTGAGTTATGAGTAGCTTGATTAATTCAACCCTCATGACTTTCATTCAACTGTTTTATCCTGTTATTATTTTGATATCTTATGCACCAACCCAAATGTTTAAACAATAAATTGCTCTGTTAAATAGTTACTAAGTTATATTGATTAATAACACAATATGCATATTACATATTAGTTTGCCCTATCCACCATCAATTGAGATATCATTTTATCATGCCTTAATGTGATTGTGATAGTAGCATGAGTAACTGTTTGTTATTTCTTGATGCCTTGTAGGCATAGCTCAATTGATTATTACTCTATTTCACTTCCTCTTTCGAGCCATTGCTTTGTGATATTAATATTGTTGTGTGACAAATAATGTGCATTCATGCTATCCATATCAATAACAGTTTGCTCTTTCTTTACCATCCATCCATCAATCGATCAGATATCATTTTATATGCCTTGTGGGCAACTAAGATTAATTCAACCCTTTCTTCCAGTTTCATTATTTCTTGATGCCTTGTATGCATAACCCAAATTATAACACTTCCTCTGTCGTGCTAATATGTTTAAACTTTAAAACATTTAATTGCTTTGTATTGTGATGAATAACTTGTTTTCATGCTATCAATATCAGTTTGCTCTTCGAGATGTAATTTTATCTGCCATGTGTGAGTAGCTGGGATTAATTCAACCCTCATGAATTTCATTCAACTGTTTTATTCTGTTTTAGCCTATATTTTTTTTATAGAAATTTATGATATTTTGCTTGCACGACCCAAATTATGTTTAAAAATTAAATTGCTCTGTTATATTGTGATGAATTAGTGTTTTCATGCAGCTTGATAACATATCAGTTTTCTCTCCATATATATTTTGTCATATAACCTAATTGTTATAACGGGTCTGGGATTGACACAACTCTTTTCTTTGATCGGATAATTTTATTGCTGTAGGTACTGTATTCTTCTTGATGCCTTGTACTTGTCGATATGTAGGCCTCTCTTTTGCACTTCCTCTGTCGAGCCATTGCTTTGTGATATTGTGATACTATCCATTATATACCTACTCATATAACTTGAGCGTATAAAATATATAAATAGATATATAAATTAGCAGTTTGCTCTTTCCTTTATACCAACAATCGTCAATCAATCGAGATATCATTTTATCATGCCCTGTGGGTAGCTGGAAATTGGGATTAATCCAACTCCTCCTTTCAGTTTCATTGATAATTTTATTGTTGTGAAGGTGTTATTTGATGCCATTATATGCATAACCCAAATTATTACTTTGGTTTGTTTCAGAGCCATGTTAAACATTTAAACATTGTGAATCTTGTTGCAATTAATATGAACTTTATTTGAGTAATTGTTTACATTGTACTACTAATGTGATATTGTGATGATAACGTGTTCTAAGTTTCTATGTAATCAATGTCAGTTTGCTCTTTCTTCTTACAAACCATCATTCGTGTATAAATAATTTTTGGGACTTTTTTCCGAAAATTTGAAGCTTTCGTCCTTAGTATAAAAGTGTTTTAGATAAGCATTATGGTTTGGGGGAAATTGGGGAAAATTTTCCCCTTCGGGGGCTGAAAATCCCCAAAAATTTAACCCCTTTTTTCCCCGGGGAAAAATTCGGAAATGTTTTTATTTTTTCCTTTATAAAATCCACACCAAACCAAAATTTTTAAAAAACTAAAATTAAATTTTTCCAGGAAAAGAAAACAAAATTAAAAATTTCCTTTTCGTCTTCCCAATTTTCCAAATTTTTTTGCTTTGGGTTTTCCCAACCAAAAATTTATTAAAATCTAATGGTTTATTTAAAAATAAAAAATTTCTTAAAAAAAAATTTAAAGTTTTTGGGGATGGGAAGTTTTTGGGCCCCCAAATTACATTCCGTTTTTTCCATTCTTTCTTTTTTTCGCCAAAAAATTCCCCACGCCCTAAATAAAGCTTTCAGTTTGGGAATAACGTAAACATTCCTTTGGGAAAAGGAGGAGCAAAAACCCCCAAATTACCCCGAAAAACGATGGGTTTCCCCTTTCAAAGTTTCAGATTTAGGGGCAATCTTTAATGTTTTAATTGGGGCAATTTCCGGGAAAACAAAGGATTTTTTATTACAAAACCTTTTTAAAAAAAAATTCTAAATAAAGGGTTTTGAACGAAATTTCAGTTCGGGGGCTTTCAAATTTCAAATTTTTCCTTTAAAAAAAATTTAAAAAACCCAATTTCTTAAAAAAAAATCTGAAAGGGGAAGTTTTTGGGAAAAATTATCAGTTCTTTGTGCTTTTTAAATTTTTCCGTTTTAACCAAAACATCCCCTTTTCCAATTCTGTTCCAAGGTTTTTCTTCAATATTGGTGCTTAGTTTGGGGGGGTTTTCCCAAAAGGTATAAAAAGGGAAATTTTTTAAGCAATTTTATTGTAATCAAAGTAAAATCAACCTAAATAAAAAATAAAATAAAAATAAAACCAAAATTAAATGAAAATAGAATGAAAAAAAAAAAAAAAAAAAAATGAAATAAAATGAAATGAAAATTTAAAAAATCAAATGAAAATCAAAATAAAATACAATCAAAGTTAAACCAAAATTAAATCAAAATAAAAACAAAATAAAACCAAAGTAAATAGAAATAAAACCATTTTAAAATGAAAATAAATGAAAACGAAATGAAACGAAATAAAAATGAAAGTAAAATCCGTGCTAAAATCAAAATAAAACCAAAGTACAAAGTAAAATAAAACCATTTAAAAAATGAAAATAAAATGAAAATAAATGAAACGAAATGAAAAAAACAGCAAAATAAAAACAAAATAAAATTAAAACCAAAATTAAATCAAAATCAAAATCAAAATAAAACTAAAATAAGAAATAAAACCATTTGAAAATTTTGAGTTAAAAAAAAAAAAAAAAAACCAAAGTAAATTTAAGAAAAAAAAAAAAAAAAAAATGAAAAATTTCGAAAAAATTTGAAAAAATTTTGAAAAAAATCGCTCATGGCCGAGGTGGCTAATCTAGAATCTACAGCGCGCTGTATAGAAATTCGTGCGCGCAACAAAAGTTATGTTAAAGGAGTCCGCGCTCACTGACCCATATCTCAAGATCCACAAATAGTAGAGACATGATCGAGGTCATGTTTTGTTCATCTAAGACAGGAGTCGGTAATTGGCTATAAGAGTTCTGATGACGTCATTATGATGTCATTATGACGTCATCAACTTAGCGAAATTTTTCTTGCTTGTTTAGCGAAAATAGGTCATCTTTGTGCGCATTTTTGACCAAGAAGGAATGGAGATAGCTCAGAAATGTTGAAAAATCGTTAGTTGGAAATTTAAAGAGCTTTCAGAAAATCATACGGATCATTGGGCTATCTCGATTTTCATCGAGATATACGCGATTTTCTAAGGCACGGTGAAAAAATCGATTTTGAAGTTTTAGAAGAAACTTAAACGAGTGACATGTCAAAACTTACGACTTATCGTGAGCTGAGACCGGCCAAAGTATGTTGGGCTAAGGCGAAATTGTATAGTAGGCTATGTGGGAAATCGATTTGAGCTAATTTTTGTTGCTGTGATGACGTCATCAAAAATCGCGTAAAAACACTAAAACAACGTATTTTGCGATAGATTGTTATTTTGCGCTACTTTGAACATCTCTTACTCAGAGAGTTTTCATTGTATTATGTTTGTAGACCTCGAGATTTAGCTATAAAACGAGTTCCGTGGTGAACGGCCGAAAAATGTTGCCATGGGAAGCCTCCAAAGATTGACCGCTAAATTATTGAGATTACATCTATGATGAAAATTTGTACTGTAGCCAGCTATTCTGTGATACGATGGTGAACTAATGTCTAATAATGGTTTTCATATTTCTCGCAGTGATTTGGGAGGGAAATATAAGATGAAATTATGAAGGACGTGAATTCTCGTGGACATTTTGTAGAAATTACGGTATTTAAAGAAACTGGTATTTACACGTGAATTTGGACTTGATTACATTGAAACAAGTTCAAATACGATAAAGGTATGTGAAATTGAAGCCAGTTGCTGTTTTTCAGCACGTGAGTTCACGTCAATGAGTTGTAGAAATAAAGAATTATGTCAATTTTTATAATTTCAAGTAAGAATAACGTTGTTTCGGACTGCACGAGGCTTAGTAATGTTCGTCCGAACAGAAAAATCGATGTGACAAAATGGACTGGCCACACCTAATTAAGCATTTAAGCAGGGGGTTACCACGAAAACCGTCCAAAATGTCGGTTATGGAGGTCCTATATACATATCCCCGGAACGAAACTTGAAAAAGAGATAGAAAACGATGGAAGGAAATGGGTTGAAATAAGCGAATTTACATTTGGTGAAACTCTGTTTGCACCATAGTTATAATAGGCGGTTGAGAACGACGTTATTACTATGGTTGAATATGGTAAGTCAATGAAATAAGCGTCTAAATTTTCCCATGGGACCGTTTACAAAATTGACGTATTTCTTAATTTCTACAACTCATTGACGTGAACAGTGAACTCACGTGCTGAAAACAGCAACTGGCTTCAATTTCACATAAATTTATCGTATTTGAAGATGTTTCAATGTAATCAAGTCGAAAATCACGTGTAAATACCAGTTTCTTTAAATCCCGTAATTTCTACAAAACGTCCACGAGAATTCACGTGCTTCAAATAACGATTTGACACTTTTTTGACAGGATTAAAACAGACCCATACTTCTCTCATGAGTCGGATACTTAATATATGACTAAGATTCCCGCCCTGGCCAGGGCGGTAACCCCCCGCGGTAAAAAGAAAACTGGCCAGGGGTATAAGTTAGAGATTTGAGTGTCACAGGGTGATAGAGTAATAATATATAATATCATGATAATTGGGAGCAAATTTGGAAAGCCGAGATGTCAAGAACGGGAAATGGTAAAGCCATGATCGAGGTCAGGTTTTGTTTATCTAAGATGGGAAAATGTTATAGGCTATAAGAGAAGTTCTGGTGACGTCATTTCCACGTCACTATGACGTCATCAACTTAGCGAAATTTTACTGCTTTTTTAGCGAGAATAGGCCATCTTTATGCGCATTTTTCACCAAGAAGGAATGGAGATAGCTCAAAAATGTTGAACAATCGTTAGTTGGAAATTTAAAGAGCTTTCAGAAAATCATACGGATCATTGGGCTATCTCGATTTTTCATCGAGATATACACGATTTTCTAAGGTACAGTGAAAAATCAATTTCAAACTTTAAGGAGAAAAACTTAAACGAGTGATATGTCAAGAACTGCAGCTTATCTTGAGATGAGACCGGTCAAAGTATGTTGTACTAAGGCGGAATGCCGGAATTGTCTTATAGGCTATATGGGAAGTTGGTTTGAGCTTATTTGGGTGCTGTGATGACGTCATCAAAATCGCGTAAAACCACTAAAATAGCGTATTTTGTGATAGAACACTATTTTGCGCTACTTTTACATCTCCATCTCATAGAGTTTTCATCGGATTATGTGGGTCAGAATAACGGGGGTCCGAATAACGGGGGTCCGAATAACGGGGGTCCGAATATCGGGGGTCCAAATATCGGGGGTCCGAATAACGAGGGTCTGAATAACGGGGGTCCGAGTAACGGGGGTCCGAATAACGGGGGTCCGAATAACGGGGGTCCGAATATCGGGGGTCCGAGTAACGGGGTCCGAATAACGGGGGTCCGAATAACGGGGGTCCGAATAACGGGGAAATATATGATGGACTAGTGAAGCACGTGAGTTCACGCGGACGTTTTGTAGAAATTAGGGGATTTGAAGAAATTGATATTTACGCAGGATTTTCGACTTGATTATGTTGAAATGAGTTTAAATACGACTAATGCACATGAAATTAGATCTGTTTGCCATATTTTAGCACGTGAGTACACACGGACGTTTTGTAGAAATTAAGACATATATCAATTCTAGTAATTTCAAGTTAGAATAACTTAGTTTTGGACTTCCTCAGGGTGATTTATGTGGGTTAGACTTGCGTGTGGGCTAGTAACGAGGGTTCGGACTACGTGAGGGCAAGTTACGTGGGTCCAAACTGCCTTTGGGCAAGTAACATGGGTTCAAACTACATACATCTGTCAAGATATCACCACCAAAACCGTTGGACGGTTGGTCTAGTAACCCCCCGCGGGTTTGGATGTGACAACGGAACCTGAAAAGAGACAAAATGGGCTGATCACATCCAAACCAGCGGGGGGTTACTAGACCAATCGTCCAACGGTTTTGGTGGTGTTTATATAGTGATGTACAGTATTGCATATGAATTGATTGTGTCGAGAAGAATAAAATTTTAGTTTGATTCATAATTTCATCGTATATTTCCCTCCCAAATCACTGCGAGAAATATGAAAACCATTATTAGACATTAGTCCACCATCGTATCACAGAATAGCTGGCTACAGTACAAATTTTCGTCATAGATGTAATCTCAATAATTTAGCGGTCAATCTTTGGAGTTTGTAAACCCCAGAGGGGTACCGCTAAGGGCTTCTAAAAATATGAGTATAAAATAATATTCAATCATTAACCATTGGGCAAACAACATAATTCATAATTCACACCCGACACGTATAATAAACAAAAAAAAATGACGAAATTTAAGAAAACTGTTCAGTTTTGTGCGAAATTTCTGTCAGATTTTGAAACTTGACTCTTCAAACTTGAATAACTGATTGTTCAAACCCCGCTTAATAACACACTGTACCCATACCAAAATTATGCACGCAGAGAAAAATCATGCCCCATCTTTTTGAACCTCAGTCACTATGGTCCCAAATTTGACAATATGATTGTTCCTTAGCTCCCCCTCCTCCTTCTTCTTCTTTTTCTCTTCGATGAGGAGTTTGTGAGCTGCTCGCTCCTCCAATGTCCTGTCTAGTCGGATGAAAACTGAGCTGAACTTCTCCGAATGCCGTAACTTCCTGGCTTGCAGAAGCACGTGTCTCGCAGTGCTGGCGCACGAAAACGTCACCTTAACCGGTCGAGGTCTCTCCTTGCTCCCAGTCTTCCCCACGCGACACACATCAGTTGCAGGTTTCATCCCGAGCTCGCCGAAAACTTCCTGTACCTTGTCTGATAAGTCCTCACTCCCCTCCTCCGACATACCGAACACCATCAAGTTCTTGTTCCGGTCTTCTTCTTGGACAGCTGACTTGACAGCGCTTTTCAACTTCTCTGTGCTGAACTGAGCAACTGATTCACTCGACCTCACAGCATCACTGTACGTCTTGATTTCCGCTTTAACTGTCTCTGAAACTTTAACTGTCTCTGAAACGGACTCACAGCGCTCTGCACTGAAGCTAGAAGTTTGTCCTTGTGCATGATCAGGTCGTTTTGCTGAGCAATGATCGCCTTTTGTGACTTCACTAAGTCTGATTTCACGGTACTCAGCTCCGTCCTCAGTAGTCTCAGGCTTTTATGTTGCAGCTGAACAAAGGCGAACGCCGACAGAAACATGGGTGCTATGGTCTCCTGGCTCAAACTTCGGCATTTCTCTGACGTCACGTTGGTTGGAGCGTCGCAGTTCATCTCCCTCATCGCCTTTCCCATCCATACACTCGCTTTATTCATCAGTTCGTCGATCATCTTTTCATCGTGGGGTTGTGCGGTGTGACTTGCAGCCATGGTATAGGGTAATACACACGGCCACAATCAAGATGCAGTACAATTATCAAGCAACTGATAAGAGAGCGATTATTTCAACACGCACACTAAAAATGACTTCCCATGGCAACATTTTTCGGCCGTTCACCACGGAACTCGTTTTATAGCTAAATCTCGAGGTCTACAAGCAATGTATTGAAGTAAAACATAATACAATGAAAACTCTCTGAGTAAGAGATGTTCAAAGTAGCGCAAAATACCCAGAATAACAATCTATCGCAAAATACGTTGTTTTAGTGTTTTTACGCGATTTTGATGACGTCATCACAGCAACAAAATTGGCTCAAATCGATTTCCCACATAGCCTACTATACAATTTCGCCTTAGCCCAACATACTTTGGCCGGTCTCAGCTCACGATAAGTCGTAAGTTTTGACATGTCACTCGTTTAAGTTTTCTTCTAAAACTTCAAAATCGATTTTTCACCGTGCCTTAGAAAATCGCGTATATCTCGATGAAAAATCGAGATAGCCCAATGATCCGTATGATTTTCTGAAAGCTCTTTAAATTTCCAACTAAAGATTTTTCAACATTTCTGAGCTATCTCCATTCCTTCTTGGTCAAAAATGCGCACAAAGATGACCTATTTTCGCTAAACAAGCAAGAAAATTTCGCTAAGTTGATGACGTCATAATGACATCATAATGACGTCATCAGAACTTCTCTTATAGCCAATTACCTACTCCTGTCTTAGATGAACAAAACATGACCTCGATCATGTCTCTACTATTTGTGGATCTTGAGATATGGGTCAGTGAGCGCGGACTCCTTTAACATAACTTTTGTTGCGCACGAATTTCTATACAGCGCGCGCTGTAGATTCTAGATTAGCCACCTCGGCCATGAGCGATTTTTTTTCAAAATTTTTTCAAAATTTTTTCGAAATTTTTTTCATTTTTCATTTTTCATTTTTTTTTTTTTCTTAAATTTACTTTGGTTTTTTTTTTTTTTTTTTTTTTTAACTCAAAATTTTAAATGGTTTTATTTCTTATTTTACTTTAGTTTTATTTTGATTTGATTTTGATTTAATTTTGGTTTTACTTTTATTTTGTCTTATTTTGATTTTACTTTCATTTTCATTTCGTTTTCATTTTATTTTCATTTTATTTTCATTTTTAAATGGTTTTATTTTACTTTGGTTTTATTTTGATTTTATTTTGATTTTACTTTCATTTTTATTTCGTTTTCATTTCGTTTTCATTTTATTTTCATTTTAAAATGGTTTTATTTCTATTTTACTTTGGTTTTATTTTGATTTTATTTTGATTTAATTTTGGTTTAACTTTGATTGTATTTTATTTTGATTTTCATTTTGATTTTTTTAAATTTTCATTTCATTTTTATTTCATTTTCATTCTATTTTCATCTAATTTTGGTTTTATTTTTATTTTATTTTTATTTTAGGTTGATTTTACTTTGATTACAATAAAAATTGCTTAAAAAATGCCATTAGCCACCTCGGCCACCATACTTAGTATCAAAGTGCTCTACGACTGATCGGAGCTAATACTAGTACGTTTTGGAACTAGGAAACGAGGAGCGAAATACAAAGTACCAAGTAAAACGATCGGGTTCCAACTCAAAGAATTCCTTAGACGGGATCATTCCGTAACTCGATGAAAAATAAAATTCAAAAAGGAGAGAGTCTCATGAGACGAACTCTCGCAAATCAACAAACCTTGGAAATGTCCAGAGAATGTCCAGAGAGATGTTGTAAAATACTAGGATGTCTGTTGAATTCTGACTTTCTGATATCCAAGACGTATTTCTCTTCGTTCTGCATTATCTACCTAGTACCTACTGCTTTGGTTTATACTTACCCTTCCAGGAGAAAACAAATCAACAATATGGAGCAAATTATCTTCATATTCATTGATTATTCATGAAAATTCGATTATCAATTTCTCTTCAAAATTTCAGAAATTTTATAAACGTAGTAGTAGTTTTGAAAAAATATTTTCAGTTGGAAATTACTGAATCAGCTTAAAATTACTTAATCAACATTCAATGGGGGGGGGGGGAATTAGAAAACGTTAGGAGCAAATGTTTATAAGCTCCCTAATTCATGCTTATATCCTTACTCCTGGTTTCTCGACCTTTCGAGGCAACAGCCTTTCAAATTTCTATGTGTTTTTAAAAGGAAGTTCATTTAAGCGCTGTCACGCGCCGAAAAAAAGCTTTGAAGGTCGAGACACCAGGGTAAGATAGTCAATTCAATCTTGAACGAAACAGCGAAAACTGTTACTCGGCCTGAAAGTGAAAAGTTTAGGTATGAGCCCACATCATATTATGATGTCAACTCATCGTATCTTCAATGAAAAGCTTCAAATCCTGATATCCTTGGTAGCAGAAGTTTTATCTCAATAATTTTATTCAAATTTCAGTTGATTTGTAAGAATTAACAATATTAGGTATATTAGGTACGCAGTGCGCATTATTTTCTTACACTTACAATGAAACTGACCCAGCCTTTTAAATTTGAGCTTGTTTCAAATGAAATTAAATTTGGACTGTTACTCCTCGTAGCAGCCCCATTCAAATTTTAATCTGCGAAATTGACTCGCAAATTTGGACCACTTTTACTACTTGAAAAAGAGCCCGATTAATTGCACAAGTTTCATTTCTTCCCATCACGTGAAAGCAGAGTCTATCTTTCTAAGTCAGTGTTGTGAACTGAAAAGTTTAAATATGTTAGTATATTCGGCCCATCGTCATTAAACGACGCATAAGAGAAATATGCGGTACAACGTCATCAACTCACTACATTGAGCTATGATAATGACGTCATCCTACTCGCCTATTTCTCGTGCGCGGAGTTTAATTGAACATTGCAAATCATGAAGATGATCTTTCCAAGAAACACCTGAATATATCGTCTGCTCCTGAAGAAGAATTATTGTGATTAGGTCGTCAAATCTCCTGAAAGAAACACGTGATTATAACCAATATGATAGAGACAGGTCTCACGGCTCTATCCTAGGTCACGTGCATTTCGTTCAAAGCACATGTGTTTTTGATTTTCACAATTTCAATCTGTAGCGGATTATTTGAAATATTAAAGAGTTATTAACCTGAGTTTTAAGATTGGAACTAATCCAACAGGGTCTGATATGAGTTTGAGTGTTTAGAAATGACATATTTAATGTTAATTTTCGACTGTTGGAAGCGATCATCAAATTTCAACGGTGGCGTGTCGAACTCGTATATGCGCCGTATGCGCGGCTTTTCAATGCGCGGCGTAATAGTGCGCGGCTCGCTGCCTGTAATTAACAGGCAGCGAGCCGCGCATGATTACGCCGCGCATGGAAAAGCCGCGCATACGGCGCATATACGAGTTCGACACGCCCCTGTTAGGGTTTCAAATGAAATTTCATTCTTGGTTAATAATCATTAGCAAAGAATAACTGCACACTACCAAAAACATTATCAAAAAACAGATTCCAAATACCAAAACTATTCCAAATAAGTCACCCCCCCACTCAGCAAACGTTATTCTAAATGCCATTTTCGTAACTGATTTGCCAGAATGGGAAGAAGCTAGGTCCAGAATTTAGCTGTTTTGCCATCACGTGACAGCTGTTTTGCCATCACGTGACAGGGGTGCAGCCATACCACGTGATGATCATTATCGGGAAGCTGGTTCCAGATTATAGCTGTTTTGCCAACTCGGTATCCCTCCCTTCTAGGTCACGTGATAGCCGTTTTGAGAAGCTGGTTCCAGAATATAGCTGTTTTGCCAACTCTGTCTCCCTCCCTTCTAGGTCACGTGACATCCTTTATAAGAAGCTGGTTCCAGATTATAGCTGTTTTGCCAACTCTGTCTCCCTCCTTTCTAGGTCACGTGACATCCTTTATAAGAAGCTGGTTCCAGATTATAGCTGTTTTGCCAACTCTGTCTCCCTCGTTTCTAGGTCACGTGACAGCCTTAATAAGAAGCTGGTTCCAGATTATAGCTGTTTTGCCAATGTTTGCGTGTAGGATAGTAGTATTGGTATATTATTGCTATCTGATTGAATTTATTTTAGGTACATTTTCTTTAGGTTTATACGTTATTAGGTGCATTATTCAACGTGGAATGGCTAGGCATTTTACTCAAAATAATTATCAGTAATATGCCAATATATTGTTATTTTCATGAACATTGAACAATGTCATGTTTAATCATGATTAACGTGAGCCGTGACATATTCATTAAATCATGATTTTTTGGGTAAATATCTGTACCACCTCCCCCCCAAAAAAATTGGCATTGATTTTTCTATGATATTTTTTCCGTAATCAGAAATAGTTAAAGTAAAGACTATATACATTCTGCCTCAGAATTAGGCTATACTTTTTAGCCACAGAATTGGGTACAAAATCTACTGGTATTATATTATTATTTGGAATAGTTTTGGTATTTGGAATCTGTTTTTTGATAATGTTTTTGGTAGTGTGCAATTATTCTTTGCTAATGATAATAGATTATGTTATAACCCAAGAATGACATTTCATTTGAAACCCTAAAAATTTGATGATCCCTTCCAATAGTCGAAAATTAACATTAAATATGTCATTTCTAAACACTCAAACTCATATCAGACCCTGTTGGATTAATTCCAATCTTAAAACTCAGGTTAATAGCTGTTTAATATTTCAAATAATCCGAAACAGATTGAAGGCGTGAAAAACACACGTGCTTTGAACAAAATGCACGTGACTTAGGATAGAGACGTGAGACGTGTCTCTATTATATTGGTTATAATCACGTGTTTCTTTCAGGAGATTTGACGACCCAATCACAATAATTCTTCTTCAGAAGCAGACGATATTTTCAGGTGTTTCTTGGAAAGATCATCATCATGATTTGAAATGTTCAATTAATGACGATGGGCCGAATATATTTAAACTTTTCGTTCACAACACTGACTTAGAAGAATAGACTCTGCTTTCACGTGATGTGAAGAAATGAAACTTGTGCAAATGCAATTAATCGGGCTCTTTTTCAAGTAAAAGTGGTCCAAATTTGCGAGTCAATTTCGCAGATTAAAATTTGAATGGGGCTGCTACGAGGAGTCCCAATTTAATTTCATTTGAAACAAGCTCAAATTTAACAGGCTGAGTCAGTTTTATATTGGGTGTAAGAAAATAATGCGCACTGCGTACCTAATATTGTTTATTCTTACAAATTTCTCAACTGACATTTGAATAAACTTATTGAGATAAAACTCCAGCCACCGAGGATTTCAGGATTTGAAGCTTTTCATCGAAGATACGATGAATTGGCATCATGATATGATGTGAGCTCATATATAAACTTTTCACTTTCAGGCCGAGTAACAGTTTTCACTGTTTCGTTCAAGATTGAAATTGACTATCTTACCCTGGTGTCTCGACCTTTAAAGCTTTTTTGCGGTGCGTGACAGCGCTTAAATGAACTTCATTTTCAAAACACAGAAATTTGAAGGCCTGCTGCCTCAAAAGGTCGAGAAACCAGGACGAAAGATACAAGCATAAATTAACTTTAAGGAGCTTATAAACATTTGCTCCTAACTCTTTCTAATTCTCCCCCCCAGCCCCCCCCCACTGAATGCTGATTTATTAATTTACAGCTGATTCAGAAATTTACAACTGAAAATATTTTTTCAAAACTACTACCACGTTTACACAAGTTCTGAAATTTTGAAGAGAAATTGATAATCAGTGAATATGATTTGCTCAATATTGTTGTTTTTTTCTCGTGAAAGTGTAAGTATAAACCGAAGCAGTAGGTACTAGGAAGTTAATGCAAGTCGGAGAGGAATACGTCTCGGGTATCAGAAAGTCAGAATTCAACAGCTGTCCTAGTATTTTAATATCTCTCTACATTCTCTGGACATTCTCTGGACATGCTATGGACATTCCCGAGGTTTGTTGATTTGCAACAGTTCGTCTCAGTCTCATGAGACTCTCTCCTTTTAGAATTTTATTTTTCATCCTTAATTTCCATATTCCATTCAGGTAACTTTGTTAAACTTGAGATTTATTTTCAGATAGGAGAATCCAAGCCTCAAGATGTGACAACGGGCGGTTGCTGTCAAAAGCTGGACGTTGTCGAGTGACAACAGGTTGTTGTCACTTGACAACAGGCGGATCTGGACTACTGATGCTGGTCGCAACCCCCCTTTAGAGAATTTGATCTGGCAAGCTTTCCTGTGTGTTTCCCCAACTATTATCTGGTAGGAACAATATCATGATGATTTATAATTTAGACGGACAAATGGACAATAGTGTAAGACTTTAAGAGCATTTTAAGGTTAATAGGTCCTGCGTTAATGCACACGTACGGTATTATGATATGAGTGCACATGAATCGGTCGATGAAGGACTGATAAAGACGCGCATATTTCAGTGCGCGCAATGTACTTTTCACATTAAATTTCTGTCGAAAAATACAGTCTTTTTACGCGTTTTTCCGTTGATCCATGTGCTCACATATGGGTTGTAAAATGTCAATGCGCACCTAATTTGAATATTATATGCACTTTAGGGGATGTATCTTACATGTCATTGTTTAGTGGAAAGTTGGTTAAGTTGAACCGCACATTTTTGCACTCAGGCTGCATAATATATACGAGATTTTCGAGCCCTGGTAATCTAGAATCTTCCCCTCACTCAGTTGATATAATTCCTTGCAACAATATGGCTAAGATATATAAAATCACGTGCTTTCTCTAGTCACACGATAGCTCTTAACATCAGACATGAGCTTGTGTGGATATATTATGACTGCTTTAGACCTGATCTATCCCCCTCATAAAAATGCTCCTTTTACACAGTCTATAGGGCGAGCTCTTGAGTCACATGTTAGCATTGTCTCTCATACGTTTTAATGTCACGTGACAGTATAAGACAATGTCACGTGACTAAGATGGCGCTTAGGAGAAACATCTCTCTTATTCTCCTCGGCTTTGTATGCCTCTACTTTGGGGAAGACAAGAGCAAGTCACATGATCAGTAAAGAGTCCTCTGTATCTATTCATTCTCCATTGCATTTCTCTGCGTCACGTGATTGCACTTATTCTAGGTCACGTGATCTTGCTCGAAAACACCATTATTTTACGTCACTATTTCACCAACCTAAGCCCTGATAATGACGTCACTAGACAAATAGTAGCCCCTCTCTAGACGGAGTGCTTGAGTATGAGTGTGTAGTGCTAAAAGGTTCTACCTCTACTTGATCTACTTATCCTCCTAAGCTAGAAGAGAGGGATTGCCTTAGAGGGGGACCCGGACAATAACTATTAGTGAGAAATGGAGATTATTAAATTGTCGGTTCAACTTCATCAACAGACTACGTTTTGCTATGAAAATGACGTCATCTTAACCGCCTATTTCTCGCGTGCGGCGTTTAGTGAGGAACGGAGATTACATATGGTGATGGGGAATTGTAAGTCTGATCCTTCTCTCTCTTAAAAGAATAGTGTTATAAAACCCTCCCTGGTCTTAAAATGGAACGACCATAATCTGTCGATCATCACAACAATTGTAATACCTAAATTTCATCTTCAGAAATAAGAATAAAAGGAAAAGATGCTTCCCATTATGATTTAGATTTGACAATGACCTATAAAAATTACCCCACAGATTTCATATACCTACTTTTGATTTGAAATGTATGAAATGAATTATGAATTCCTCAGGTTTCTCTGGTGGTGTTTGTTGGAATAGTATGAGGATCTGGATTTCACCTCGTGGACCTTCAAGAAACAGCAACTGCCCAGTACCCACACTGCGCTGATGCCTTACTACCTACCATCTGCTCAGGTGAAAATATGAACGGTCTTATAAGAAAGTTTAATTATGAAAAGGCTAAAGTATAATCATCTAACCTACCAATCATGCCTTAGTTGCTATTAAGCTAAATTCTAGTGATTTCCCTCAAAAATTCACGCGGTCAAACTCCGAAATTTGAATAAATTTTTTGGTGACTCTTGAAACCTATCGGAGTCGATTGGAGCATCAAAACCTTAAGAATGAACGGGCACCCCGGCATTTCATTATAGTTCCCTTAATAGATGAAAAGACTATATTGTATTCATTCATAAATATAAACTGAAACAAGAATTCCACTCCCTTTCTCCCTATATTTTTCGAGCACTTAACATTAATCCCTATTCCTTTTGCTGAGCATTATTATAAAAATCTATCATTGAACTCAAGTTTTATTAAAGCTTCAATCGCAGCAAGAAAGCACTATACTTCGCGTACTTTACCTTTAAGTATATAATATCAATTTCATTTCCCAAACAATATGTATGTTCGATGCTTTTAAAACGCTTGAATCACGTGATCAATAAAGCAGAAAGCTTCTAGACCTTTCAAAGATTGCACGTGTATATGGGAGGCGGTTTATAATCTTACGTCATCATTAGGATTCACAGTGATCAATATACTCTAAATTAAAACTCTTAAACGCGTTTGCGCGTGACAGCTTTTTGTTTATTTTGAGTGAGAATATCGTTCATTATAAATCAGTGGTGCTTTCAAATATTCATGGCACTTACGATTGACGGTTTAGCTTCATCAATTCACTATTTTAAATCATTCAATAAGACGTCACGCTCAATTGTAACTTAATCGCGCGTTCAGAATAAACGGCACTTAAATCGGTGCACGTGCATCGTGAATCTTTTCACTGCTCCTCTCAACAAAGAAGCTGGGATTGCGCCCTCAGACCTTTAGTGATGCTCTAAAGTCACATGACTTTTAAAGTCACGTGGTTTTAGGCGTCACAGGATTGTAAAATTTGTAAGGCGTGCACTTATGTGAGACGGTTATAAAGGGTTGATGCAATATATGATTTTGATTCATTGTTCAAGAAATCTTCGGTAAATCTCTTAAAACTGAGATGCCCATAATGTTCAGCATAATGTACCCCCCGCCTTTTAAATCATTTTAAACGCAAGGAAACATTTTAACCTTGATGATATTAGCTGAATTTGAAGATTCCATGTTCCACGGCTTGTGATGATGGTGTTATTCAGCTGGGGGTCTGCGGAAGGCAGCTTCACGATGCCCGTATATGTGGACCTTCATCGATCAATGAAACGCGTAAAATTACTGTAATTTTGACAAATTAAATTGCGCGCACTGTACTGAAAATAGATGGGAATCTTGGGGCTGATTCGATTCAGCCATTACTGAAGGTCAATTCAGCCATCATTATTAGTGAAGGGTGTCTATACCATCATCAGGCTAGGTCCTTGGAGCTTTAAACTGTGAGAAGTCTTCAACTAGATTTCGGCCCGTTTCGGCAGTTACTTTTACGCGTGGTTTTTTACGCTAATCTAACGGCACATAGTGATACTGAACATTGCAGTTATTGCACAAAGCGCAGCCGAGGGCATATTTTTGTACTCATCACCTGAGGAGAAGCCGAGTGTTAACTATTACACTAATTGACTAGAGGCGTCAGCCGAATGCAATTATAGTACAAAAGTGTCACTTATGTCTTATGTGGCGTTAGATTCTAGCGTATTCTACCGCGAGCAGTTATATTCTTGAAATAAATGCACGGTTATAATCTGTACGGGAGTGGTATAATATCCAAGTGGCACATTGTTTGCCTGATCTGAATATAATATTCCAATATTTCTCTCAAGTTGCGAACTCATTAATATCGAGTTCTCAACTTAAGAATTTCGGAGGAATATTAGAATTTATTCAGGGCTACTAACTTACTAGATTTGGGCAAAATCAGATTCACCGTCCTCTGCATTAGAAATCCCGAGTTCTGAACCCTCGTCCCCTTATATGTTATAAGTCCGAACACCACCGTCCATAACAGACAAAATCATATTTCAAGAGGCCAAATCTTAGCTTTAAGGATATATTCAGTAAATCACACCCTTGACCGCACGTGCAATATCCTTGAAACTCATTAATGTGCCCGATACGTTGGGAAGATTCACACTAAGCTGGCGTATTGCATTTCTTCCTGAGCCGTAAAACACGATCTCCGCGCGACCAGCAGGCAGTGGATAATGACGTCATTATCATGGATTAACATGGTGTGTTACTGACCTAACACTGAGTAGTATATTCTCACTCTCTATCACTCCACGCAGATCAGCCCAATAATTCATATAACACTCGGGGACATGCTAAGTGTGTTTAGAAGCTTAAACCCGACACCACTGTGTCAAAACACATATTATAGTGAGATCTACCCTGCGCTTGGATCTATTCAAGGTCACGTGACACCCTCTCTTGTGCGTCGCGTGGCAACGTGTTGCGTGTCACGTGGGTTGCCAGCGTTTCAATGTACGAATATATATCACGTGACGTCACGAAGTATATGTCACGTGGGCTGTGGTGCTGCGCGCGGGTCACGTGATACACCAGGGCAACCAATATAAATGGAGTATAAACCTGGACTAGGCGAGGGCACCTTAAGAAGGTTCATAATGCGTCTCCTGCTTCGATATATATTTGGCGAGCCACACCATTCTATACCGCAGGAACTAGTGAAGTAAAGTGTTGCTTATATTAAGTACGATGCGATTTACATATAAATATAAATATAGGTTGAGATTCTCCTCAAAGTGATTTTGCGACAGCTTGCGCGGGAAGTACCGGAACTTTCTACACCTCTACGCAAAGATTCGAAACATTAGAGCACTTCAACTCCATTATAAAAGTACTGATAATGATATCACTTCCACCCGTCTATTATTTGCGTTCGAGAAGGCAATATATGTTTCGTGTCTATTAAGTTGGAGTTAATGGGGTCCGGAGGTGTGCGAAGTGGTTTAGTCTGAACTACATGCTTCCAGGATGATCTTAATGCACTTATAATGCGCGCTTAATTGATAAAATGTGGTGCGTTCAGGACTTCTTTGGAGAGAACCATTAGACTTAGTGTGTTTTTCTTTCTGTACGAATTTTTTGAGTTTTTATTTAGTGCTAAGTCGAGATGAACTAGTGAACACATTTTACATTTCAAAGATTTCTTGAACAAATTCTTAACAAGTTTTCAATCCTATAAGGGTTGGAATTTAACGTTGTATTTTTTATTTTCGGTCAACTGTCAATTGTTCGATTCGGTAACCTATTCGAAACTTCAAAATAACATTTCAAACCCCCTTCAAGAGTTATTCCTATTTTCAAACCGTCAATTACCACCATAAATTGAAGTCGTTATCAACACCAATGACTTTGACTACCCATTATCTCCTTTAGGTATTCCAGGATATATCATGCAGAACAGTTTGTCTCGCAGCATTTCCTCCGGGAACAACTTGTGGCCTATCACCAGTAAGAAGTTCTACTGCAGCTATCCGGGGTGTGGGAAGGAGTTTAATAGGTCCGGAACGCTCAAACGACACTACCGCATGCACACAGGTGTTTATTTTGGTCTACAAAGCATAGTACAGACTGCAGAAGTGCTGTGATTTGATCCGTTCATATCTATGTGGTAAAATCAAATGAAATCATCCAAAAATTAAAAATTATGTACCGTATTGATGTGGTCTTTAATTATTCATACCTTCATTGTAATATTGTATAACTCCGAATTCACATTCGAAGGCATCTGCGGATGACTGTTTTCGTCAAATAGGTTTGTGATTTATAATCGACACTTCCTTTAACACTTCCTATTCCCTCAGGTGAGCGACCCTACCCCTGCACGTGGCCTGGCTGTGAGAAGAAGTTCTCCCAGCTGGGAAACATGAAGCGGCACCTCAACATCCACACGGGCTGCAAGCCCTACCAGTGCCAGGTTATCCATTAGTTTTATAGTTCCAGGTTTTATAGTACCTTCTTTTCAATATACAGGTGCAATCCAACCGGTGCCAGGAATATCAAAATTTCCACGAAAGTAACATGCAATTGCACTGAAAGTATATTAAATCAGCAACTTCTTTGCAATTCAATTTCACTTGAATTTCTCCGTGTGCTCATGATTTTTCTTCAGATGTGCCACAAGGCGTTTTCTCAGTCAATATCCCTGAAGAGGCATGGCAGAACCCATTTCGCCAACTATGAGCCCTCCTTTCAAGACCAGGTAAGCATAAAATGTTTACATCTTCCACCTGCTTCCTTATTGTTTTTTCCTTATTTTCCTTTAAAATTCTTTTGAGAAATCTTTTTTGTCTGTCAATTTCCATTGTCATGTATCTCTGTAAATGAATGGCACAAGCCACAATCACACAGACTTGCAAGAAGAATTCATTGAAATGCACGATGACCGCTGTGCGAATTTCAATGAATTCTTCTTGCACATTATTTTTGGCATTTTTCAAACACTAGGAAATATTTTTATTTCTAGTCTCACTGTAGCAGATTTTTCTGCTCAGAGCCAAGCACTATCCCCTATCGCGATTGTCTTCCTGTGGACTTCGGTCCAGGCTCTCTTTTTTATATCCCCCACTCCGCATGCTCAATACATACACTGAGCAGTTCATATTCAAACACAAGGAAATTCATTTTCTGTGAAATGCTTTCAAACGTGAGGAAATATATTTTCATTCCAAAGGTACTATCGCTGTCTCACTCAACGAGTTACACTCACATCAAAGACGGGAAATGTCTCAAAGCATGGAAGCATGAAAGCATCACGATCCACGGTTATTTCTTCCATAAATATGTTTACCCAATATCTTAAATATTTCAGAACCTAATACCAACGAATGTAAACGATTTAACGTCCCCAACTCTCCTTCGATCCACCACCAGACACCACAGCAAAACGATGACGTCATCAGCATCATCGCCAGATTCCAGCAACATCTTACACATAACCTCTCCCCTCCAACCTTCTGATCAGATCAGCTTTCTGAACCATTCCTCTCTACTGAAATCTACAGAACAGATGAGCATCTTCCAGCAGAGCCCTCCGCCAGTGAAGAATTCTGAGCAAATGACCATCTTCCAGAACCGTGCCTCATTCAATAAGTCCTCTGATCGAGAGTTCTGCACCGAGCTCCATATGATTCCTCATCTGCAGCAGTTCAAATTCTCCTCAAGTCTCTATCCTCGCATGCCAGTCAAACAGTGCTCTCCTCTCCTGTCACTCAAACAGTGCTCTCCTCTCCTGCCAGTCAAAAGGCTCCTTCTACACCTGCCAGTGAAACGGTTCTCTCAACTACTGACAGTCAAACAGTCTTTTCCTCCCAAACCAATCGTTCTGTCCAGTTCCCATCAGTAGCTCTTGACTCTACGACAAACCCTGACATTGTTGTGGTAAACTCGCATGAGATACCCATGATTTGCAGGACTAAGAACTCTGATGGCACCATATCGTCGTCGGCACCAGGGCTGGCGCCAGGATTGGCACCAGCAATCGGCGCCAGTACTTTTGACGCACACTTACCACTCGTTATCCTGGTTCTACAGAACTCCATCAACCTTCTGACAATAGCTAATGTGTTGAGTGTGATATCAACAGTGAGGTTGGTGCTGTGCAATGCGTGCGCAGTGTGTTTGGTATGTAAGATTAACACTCCTGATTGAAATTTATAGCTCCTGAGTGTGAGATAATGAGATATCCTTATCAATTTCAGCTGCAATTTTTTGTAAGTAATTAAGAAAGGTGAAAGCTGTAAGATTAGATTACCTGGTTGAAACTGAAAGCTGCTGAGATACCGATTTCACCTGGATTATTTATTGTGAGTACGGTGTAAAATTGAACACTGTAGCTATGATTTATTACCCATGATGTATAACAAGGGCAGTAAAAACTGCAGTTTACGCATCTTTTGTGCGCGCGGCGTAGAGACATAAACATTAAACAACTCGTCTGTACGCCGCGCAAATGTACGCCGCGCACACAAAAGACGCGGAAACTTTGCGCGTCTTTTGTGTGCGCGGCTCATATTTTCGCCGCAAACTGCAATTCGAACTGTCATTGTAAGTACGTGTGCTAGGGTATAAGCTCAATGCTTCAGTATGTTATTTGGAATTGATTCACAGTGAAAGTAAAGCATCGTAACAGTGTGAAACGTAATCAACTAATTTGATTGAGGAGCATATTATATCCCTCCCCGACTGCTGTGAGAAATCTGCGCTCGGAATAAATAGGCGTCGCAATGACCGCATCTACATTGTGTGGGCTACCAAATTATTGAAAAAAACCGCCTATTTTTTGTGTTCGGGGTAAAATATTAAGGGCCCTGGAACTGTAGGCGGGTGCTAGCGGTGTCATTATCATGGTTTGAATGTTAGTCAGTTGATTACGTTATCAAAATTTTTTGTATGTTTGTGTGCGACAATTGAATACATGTTCTGTGCTTTATATATTTCAAAATTATGTCGTGAGAACGGTTTCTTATTTAACTTTTTGATCCTAATTAAGTTAAAGTGTGAAATTGACTGGATTATAATTAAGATTGAATGCGCCGTACCACCTTTATTTATTGTCATTATGAATTGTTATCATCTTATAATTATTTGGAATAATCATGCTGAATTCGTTGTACAGTTATACACTGCAATATTATTGACTCCATGATGTTTTCAGAAAATAGAGTAAATCTCAAGTTAAATTTCCTCATGAAATTATCATCTTGACAAGTGGTTAAAATTTCCATAGTCCTTTCAGAGCTGCCGAATGACAACTGAAATTTCTTCAAGTTATCCGGCATCTCCTTCTCCGTCAAGTCCTTCACCACAGATAGTTTCTCTCCTCGGACCTACTGCCCCCTCCCTCTCCAAGACAACCTCCTACCTCATGAAACGCATGTCCACCTCATGCCACATCTCCTTCCTCAAAGCCTCCAGGGACCACTCCTTCATCCCCAAAGGCCTTCGTCTATACTCCCCCATCACCTCAACCCGACAGCTCCAGATTTTACTGTCCGGGTCCCTGACGTTGTTTTCTGACACTGAAGGAATCACAGTATCACAGGTATGAACAGTGAAATGAAAAATCTTAAAATGCTACTATTTGATGTTTTTTTAAATCAGATGCATAAATGGTACCATTTAAGATTTTAAGAAATAATTATCAGTTTTTGTCACCAAAAACGATTTTATGATTCATTTGAATTAAGCCCTTTAGGACCCCAAATTCTAACCCCCCAAAAGTTTAGCCCGCCGTGGTTTAACAAAAAACAGGCATGTGCAATTTTCAAAATGAAAATGTTATAATTGCCGTTGGGAGAATAACCTCTCTAATGGATCGATCGATGAAAACGCGTAAAAAATACTGTACATTTTATAGAAATTCTATGAAAAGTAAGTTGTGCGCCCTGTAAAATGCGCGACTTTATCCATATTCCCTTCATCGGTGCACTAGAATGGTTCTAGATAGGTCCCGAATATCTCTATTTTTCTTTTACGCTGGGGGTTGCCGCCCTGGCCAGGGCGAGAAAAACACGAATTATCTGTTTTCCGGGGCCGCGCTCGTAGAATGCTGTGCCAGCATTCCCTTAACTCCGCCCTGGCTTCACTTTGCAAAGTTATCTACGGAAAATCACGCAATAATACGTCATCAACTTGTCGTGTTATGCCATGATAGTGACGTCACTTTTTACTGGATACGTTATCAATATTCACTCAGTAAGTACTTTATATCGTATAATACCGGGCAATTATAATAAATATAAAAAGTTAAACTTAATAAAGAGTTAATAAATAAATTTTAAAAATCGGGTTAAGTTTTCCCTCTGGCACCCAACGTATTATATATATTATTATTTTCCATATCATCACTTTATCACTCTCTATCATGTGTCAATGTGAAAGTTCCCCTCAGGAACGTAGACTCTGGTTAGCGAGTGTTAAAAAGATGCTTCTTTCTAGGAGGTATGTGCGAGGTATTTCAGGAATTTGAGGATAAGTAGGTGCTACCAGACCAGTTGACTCATGTGCCTAGGTTAAGGCAGTACTGTAACCCATAGCTGTGCAGCGCAGATATCGCTCTGTTAACAGAGGAGGCCGAGATAAAAAGACGCGCAAAAGTTGTGTGCTTTAGATAAATTTCATATTTAGGTAGAATACCAGTGCAAGACAGCATTCATCTGACCGCCCCTCGGCAGCAGTCCATGTTCATAAACAGAGGACTTTGGTGCCGGCCAAAGTGCTAAAACGCTAAGCGGGACATGTGTTGAGAGCACAATTTTTATTTAAACCAATGCCAAAATAAGACACAAGTCACAGGCAGTAAGCGCTGTAAGATTACATGGGTTATAACCAATTAACCATCGATCGATGAAGGGATATATAGATTATGAAGCCCATTTTACAGCGCGCGCATTTCACAGTTCGTCAGTTCGCGCGCCGCGCATTGCACAGCGCATGCATTTCACAACGCGTGCATTTTTCAGCACGCACAATTTACTTTTTTGAGAATTTCAGTTGGAACATACGCTTTTCATCGGTCGATCCATGTGTACACATGAGTTTTGAGAATAAAAATGCATAGACACGCGCCTATCGGGTCCAGTCCATTGCTGGATACTTCCCGTGGGCGTAAGCCCGAGGGATGTATCCAGTTTTGCCCTGCCCCGCGAGCCCGATCAGGGAAATTTGTTTATCTTTTATAGAAGATTCCCGCGCTGACTGGTAAATGTCACTATGTCATACGTTTCCTTGCGTATTGTGGTGATATAGGGTAAGAATAAAATCTTAATCACAATAATATGAAATTATCTTGATTACTGGTCACGATAAACACCATGCCACCAAAAAATAACTAACTTATAGTTTTAACAATTATTATATTTCTGGAATCTATTTATATCCGCTAAATCGTGCTCTATTTTCGTGGCCTGGCTGTGCGTGAGTTCGTGATCACACCTATACGCCTGAGTAAAACCCTTCCGCTTTGGTGACAAAAATGCCCAAATATGGTCATACAAACAACAAACATATATTAATTAAAGTAGAGCTTCCCTCGTAACAATGACATTGTTACCGGCTGCGAATAGTTCCTCAGATGTCATCATTTGCTCCATTCTAAACCCTGACCATGACATCACATTCGGGATATATTTCCCTGACTCTTCCCTCACGTATTTATTATATAATGTTTGTTTTAACAGAAAGTCCCCCAGGTTCCAATTCCGCAGCACTTCTGGGGATGTTTCGCACTGCAGTAGCCGGACTTCACCTCGGCTTCCTCCTAAGATTCCTCAGAAGGGAGAAGATTCCGGGGATTCTTCTTGTCTAGTTCCAGTGCCAGTTTCGCTTCAAAGGTAGGGATATATCATAAGACATGTATTTATTTTTCCGCGCCGGATAACAGTAGGCGATTAGACGATTCGTCATTGCCAAGTTCTGTAGTAATGCGTGAAATGACGAATTGATACCATCTAATCGCCGAATGTTCTTGAGCCTGAACCAAGAATATTAGCCAACAGACTGAAAGCACGAAAAGCGCGCAACAAATTTCCCGTTTTGGAGCCAGAGAAATAAGGGAGGGGAGGGTAATTGTGCTATTAGATTGTTAATACAATCAGCAGAACAACCCATATAAGGCAAATTCAAGAATATAGAGCTGCCCGAGCCTGGAGTTGCTCTGAAAAGGCGGGAATTAAACCCTTATAAGGGCCCCTGTGATGGTAATATATCCTGGTTTTGCGGTAATTCCATCATTCCCCCTGAGGAATATTTCGTAATTCCGACATCCCCCTTTACTTTTAGGACTATTTCGTAATTTTGACATTTCCCGTCAGGTCTATTCCGTAATTTCAACATTTCCCTTTGGTCCAGCCTGGGTCTATTTAGCAACTCCAACATTTTCCCTGGAGCCCTGGCTCTTTGGGTCCATGATATCCCTCCTAAGTCTATTTTGCTATTCCATCATTATAGGTCCGTTCTCCACGTTTACTTGAACGTTTAAGTTTAAATTCAATAATTTAACACCAATGAATATTCCCGGTTAAAAATAGAATGTCGCCGGATTTATAATAGTCTACACCGCTTTTTAACTTTTATGAAACCAACAGTTTTAAGCAGTATTCTTACGCGTATCTGCATAGGTACGAAGAATTGGTCAAAAGACAGGAAGAAAAGAACTGAGCATATTCCCGTAGCTCTAGTTTTGGCGGTTTTTCCTCGTCTTTCTTGGAGATTGAAACCGTGGTATGCAATTGAGCAATTGCTAAGCCCTGAAGAGTTATGGTTGAGTCCATTCGATCTAATTTTCGACCTGTTGCTTTAGACCCATGAAAACACAAGGTGCCCGTTGACTATTTGTACGAATCCGAACCAGTTGAGATGATGGCTTGTTGAAAAGAACATTGAGATGTTTATTCTTCGATCAAGGATTCTGTTTTGAAAATCGAAACATCTACAGTTTTTAACATTTTCCTTATTGTTTAGGAATTGTTTGATTGATTGAGTTTTAAAGAATTGTTTGAGATTTTTGGGCAAAACTTTCCAGCTTTTAAGGAATTGTTTGAAATCTCTTGGTTTTTAAGGAAGTGTTTGAAATCTCTTGGTAAAACTTTCTTTCGTAAATCCTTGATATCTCGTTGTGCGAGCTTCTTCAAAAAATTACTCTGTCAAGACGGCCTGTCCACTTCAAATTCCTCTCTAAATATAGTAACCATGATCGCTACACTCTTTGATGAATCATATATTTATATATTTTTAGCAAAATATATATCACCTCATGATGATAAAACCTGATAGAGTGACAATCTTTTAATTTTCATATGAGGCCCTGCGAAGGGCGTGGTACTATAAGTAAAAAAGCCGTAGAAATCGTATTTATATTATAGCTGATAATACTATAATATGGTAGAAATTCCATCGTATGTTCGCAGCTCGAATTTTTCGGTAATTCCCCAGAATGCATACCTCTTGAGCCTGTTTACCTTCCTGCGGCAGGTAGACACGAACTCATGACGTCATTATCAAGGTTTAACATGGGGCATTAATGACAAATACTCATCTACTTTTCCTCCTCACTTTTTCTGGTATGCTCGTTAAAGAGTTAGACTAATACTGTTAACTAGGTGGGGAATTTGTTTTCTTACTTATCATTCGTTAATGAGTTAATAACAGAACGCATCATGTCTCAGTTTCACTACGCGAAGTATTAGGGTAAGGCACGCCGTACGGTGGAAAGCTTAAACGATTTGCAATTTTAATAAACCGTGATAAACAACGCGGCCTGCTCCACCTATAATCGATTTCAGTTTATCCCGCTATTTGAATATATTTAAAGTTTCATCACACTTTATTGAAGTATAAAAATATTCCGATCACAGCTTTTTCAGTATCTGAATTCCATTCCCTGTTATTACGGCCCCTCTACCCTGACAATTCCCGATGTCTGTTCGTTCGAAGCCCTTATTTGAATGTCAGACTGCGGGGAGCCCAATATGAGGAAAGAAACCCCATGGCTTTACTTTATAGTGGTAGTTTTTGGGTAGTTTAAGCTACTTAGACTGGTACGAGGTTCGTATGAGAGTTGGAGCGCGGTTTGAAATCTTAAAATGATTTGGTCATTGGTAACAACCTCAAAGAATCACGTACTGCAATATTCGAAGTTACATCTTGATATGATCTCATGTTTATGACTTTTCCACTTTTTCGTATTTTATAAATAAAAAGGAAAAGTCATAAGTCAAAATAAAATGGCATCCCTAACCTCGATATCATCAGTCATAGCTACGTAGGGGAAAGAATTCGAAAGTGACGAGATGTTTTCGATCATTGTCAAATTCCATTCTCCTGAATCAAAAGCCGCCAGATATTAGTATTTCATAGAATTAAGGGCCACAGCGAAATACCTTCTTTGAGAAATATCTGGCCGCATTAGGTCATTTTTCTTTGGCACCATTTATAAACAAGGATCACCAAATTGATCATAGATCATTTCCATTTCTTTACGTATCGCAGAGAAACTCCTGGACAATGGAAAGGAAATAGCTTTACTTTCTGTCCAAGTTTCTGCTAATTAATCTATTTGTAAATCAATCTGCTCCATTAGCCTAGTGCCATGTGCCAAAGTGGCATACTGATCTGATTCTCTCCTGATTATCTTGATTATTTTACCCAGGGAAGACTACTCCATTAGAAGACTGCCAATTTCGCCTGCAGCGGGTATGTCTGCCACTAAATATGGCTCTTCAAATTTTCCCTGTCCACACCAGTTTTTTTTTTTTCGATTTGCGGCCCTGGCCCGTTGCTCATGCAGTCATGCATAGCAGGATTTATACAGTTTTTAGGACTGTGAGCTCCCATGTAGATGATAGTTAATGACATGAATGAATGTCGTGTTCATCGATAAATAGACCTTTCCCAGCAGACGGCTAAGTGATTTGTTAAAAATTTGATAAAATAAATATAACGATATTAACATTTCAAATAATATGATTGGTGTCATTAACTTACCAGTATACTTCATCATTATGTATTTTGAGCGTGATTTCCTATTGTGCATATTTGTAAATTGAGGCACATTCCTCGAACTTTTGTTTTTGCTTGCAGTTGTTATATCATAAATAGATAGCTAAATTAGGATGTAAATCCCATGAATTTATGTGAACATGTGGCACTTAAAGTGAGCTTACTTTAAGACTTAATTTGATGTTCAAATTGTGAAGAAAGTCTCAGGTGGCCTCCCTAAGAAATTCCTAGGGGCCTTTTGAAGGTGTGTCGTGTTGTCCCATGATGCCAAACATGCGGGAATAAATAGTTTCGAACACAAAAATAGCTTGCATCGAAAAGGTGGGAATTCCTTAAAAATAGCTCAAAATCCTTTTTCTTTGTTCCGATTTTATTGTTTTTGAAGCACGCGATTTTGAGATTTTCACACCTACTTCTCTCACCAAGTCACGTAATAGTGTCACGAGGGTCCCATATAAGCTAATTACAAAAATATATGCGAATTCCAGAGATGTTTTCATTGGAATTTGGAAGATAGTTTTCACATTACGTATGTCCTGTGCATCGAAAAAAGCTAAAAAAGTTGATTCAACGTCTTCAGTCGCCATTGCAAAGCCTCCATGATGATTTAAATATCAAATGCCTATCTTTTGTTCAACCCGAGGCCTGATGTTGAGTCATGCTGGTTTAATTTTAGAAGTTGTTTTGTTTGTTTCAGTCATGAACTTTTAATTTAAGAATTTATTTATAGCTTAAATAGTTTTGAAACTCGGCATTTTTAATCTTAGGTGAATCTATTTTATTTTGATACCCAAGGGTGTGCCCTTGCGACGTTGATAGACATTAACTTTAAAAAGCTCTGTCTGCGATGACCATCGAAAAGAATTCAAACGATTATAGTATGTCGTGCACATATGGTATGTTACGTCTGGGCTGTACTTATTATTTTTGTTACCTAGATTTGTCTAAATTCCCCTTAATTCAGTGAGGCCTGAGTCGAAATGTCCCAATCTCCTTTTAATTTCAAGTGACGTTCACAAATGATGATGATGACGTAATTTTCATGTTTTTAAATGGCAAATAGTTGACGGCAAGCCAACTATTTTTGTACGCGGATATGAAACATTATTTGTGCTATGAATGCGGCAGATTGGCGCATTTTTGTGGTTGAAAACATAGATCTAGCACCAAAAACACGTCCACAAATTCCTGAGAAACAAACAAACCACTGCCCCGGTTTTATATATTCCGGAAATTCGCAGAACTCCTTGGAAATTCGCGGAAATTCCTGTGCGCATAATGAAAATAACACACATTTCTACTCCCTTATGTCATTACGTCATTATGCATGCCTTTTGAAATGAATATTATAGGTGTGTTTGTAACCATAGGCCGTAAATATCGTCGAAAAGTTAACATTTGTATTCCTTAGAGTGACGAAACTCTGCAAATCGTTCGTTTGTGGAACATTTAAAGAATTTAGTGGAACAGAATTTTGGTGGTCAGGGCGTTCGCAATTAACATATCATTACGAATAACTTATTATAGGTCATTACAATTATTAGCAATCATATATTGGAATTAACTATCAAGGTCACGAATTTCAAATCTTATAATTGTGAAATTTTAAAAATTCTTGAGCAGTTCGGTGCCCTAATATGATGTCACTTATAGCTGCCTTAAATACTGATTTGGTATTTCAAGTTAGCAAATATTTGAGTATTTGCTTATTCAAATACTGATTTGATATTTCAAGTTAGAAAATATTTGAGTAGTTGGTAACTTAGAGCTGCTTTAAATACTGATTTTCTATTTCAAGTTAACAATATTTGAGTATTTTCTTATTTATCTTTGTTTAGAATATGCTTTGCTTTGCAATAGTAAAACAGAAACAATATTGACCGTGGGAGGAATAGAGAAAAACAAGCCTTCTTTTTTACTTTTACGTCATCAATTATTGGCATAAACGTCACTCGCATCCATAATATTTTTCCGCTGGGTACGAAAAAAATTAAAGGCAATATTCAACGTCAAGGCGTTGCACCTTTTGCTTTCTGAATCCATAAAACTACGTCATTCTCAGTCTCATATTCGTCAAAATTCCGTGTAATTGGCGCATTTCAACTCGCGGTTTTCAATATTCGTCTCGATTAACAAGAAACTTCAGGCCGCATTTGTGAAAGTTACGTCATTATTACTGCAAAGAAATGTTACTTGGTGCCGTCAAAGTGATCACTTAGCTTGAAAGATTAACGTCAATCAATTGATTTGACGTAAAACGGGAACGATCACAGATTCGATTAACTTATTTAAATACAATGGTTGTTCCATTATCACCATCATTATCGATTGAAGCGCACTTTGCATAGTTTACTTTCATCAACCAATTTCATATGTGAAATTGGTGGTGAATAAGAACTACCTTTAGTCTCATGACTTATGTTGCAATTGATGAAACCTTGACTCGCATGATAAAAACTCGTCTTAAATCGCATGACAAAACCTTGTATTCGTATTAAGTTGGAAATTGCATGCGATAAAACCTTGACTTAAGTCACATGATTATCAAACGTTGACTTAATTTGCATACAATAGAATTGGATTAAGTCGCATGCGATAAAACGTCGACTTAACTAGCACGATTAAAGTCGCATGAGATAAAATCCTTACTTAAGTCGCATGCGATAAACCTATACTTAAGGCCCGTGATTTTTTAAAATATAAGCTGCAAAGTGCATACCTGACTTAAGTGGCATGAATTTAGTCGCATGCGATAAAACCTGACTTGTTCCCGTGGATTAGCTGCGCGTAGCATGGAACGCCCTGCGCACCTCCCCGCACCAAGTGCCGACTGTGGGTCTGCGCAGCACGCCAATAACGCGAGTCGAAAATACCCCTTCATTTCATTATACAATTAATTACTGTCGTAAAGTCGTAGCGAAGTATTGAGCTCCTCCCCTTTCGTAATGTACTTAACGGGAAATCTTCCGGTCTCGAAAGTGATGGCGATCGGAAGTGACGTCAGGATTAGGGTTTAAAATGACGAAATGATGAAGTTTCAATCGTCTATTTTGTGGAGCGTGGAGCACCATAATATATTTGTAGATTTCCTTGTCCCAACTTATAAATATGAAAATATAATATAAATGCCTTGGATTCCAAATTCCGATGTAATTGTTTTACCATCGGCGGATAGGCGCAAATTCCTTTCCCGAGATGTTTGGATAGTACTAAATATATATAAAAATATGACATATAATATGAATTTATATATATATATATTAATTTTATTGTTATTGTAGAACACGCCTCCGTATAATCCGGCAGTCGTGCCTGGATATATATTTTGTGATTATTTTGTGAAAACCGAATGCTGGAAAAAGCTTTGAGTTCTATAGTCACGGTAATCGTATTGGAGAGGGGAGGGGGCATTTTTCCATGAAAGATGGGCTTGGTCGTTCGGATATGTAAATAGTTGACCAAATATTTATTATCTCTTGTACAAAAATATTGGTCTTAATTTAGATCTAATTATGTACTTTGGTTTTGTTTGTTATAATTTTAGCTCTAATTCTAGCTTGTTGCTTTTCTGGCACGATATCCTTTGTCACATTGGTATGTGGACAGCGTGGCATTTCCGGGCCTAGGGCGTAATCAATAATAGAATGAGACCCATAATAGTTCTCCACGCACATCTTCAGTCACAAAAGAAATATTTGCTTGTGTTCTAAATTTGAAATCGTTAGGTTACTTGTTCCTCCTCATTTCCTTATTTAAGAGTTTGAACGATTTGCACGTTTCTTTGTCGTTTAACTTGAATCGATGTTTGTTTCACATTATACGTTCTCATTCACAGAATCGAACTTTCGTATTTTGAACCACTCTGATTGCCAATGACATGGTTGAAATTACCTCAGATACTTCAACAGCTAAAGGTAATTATCATTATCATTTTTAAGTTGATGAATATATCTTTAGGTACAGTAATTGCAGCAATTTTCTTTTCATCTAATTTACAATTTTCGTATATTGTAATAAATTTTTTGTCTCATTATTTATTTTATCTTGAATTTTTGTCTGCTTTCAGGAGACTTTGTTGGTGCTAGAAGGAATACAATTCGTTTTGGTAACCTCACTGCACTCCTCAATCCCAAGTTCGAGAAGTACGAGCTCCTTGTGCGTTCTTTATGTGAGTCAAGAAACTGTTTCACACAATTGCAAAATATCTATTGTTTGAAATTGAGCAATTACAGAATTTGGGATGAAATATCTTCTATTTGCTTCTAATTAAGTTACTTAAGGCAGCGGAATGGTTTGAATGTTTTAAAGGGAAGCCTTTATTACGTACTCGGTTTCGTTAACTTTGGATTTATGAAAAAAATTAATAGAATTATTCCTTTTCAGCTAACATGATCCTGCACCCAAAGTTTTACGTTCGTGAAAATAAAACGATGACACCCTTACGGTCAACAAAAGAATCTAAGTACTTCTTAGTGGTACAACTAAGTCGGAGTAATGTGAGAAGTTTAGCAGATGGTGCTCAACTGAAGACAGACTCTGCTAATCTCAATACTGGTGAGTGAAATCGTGGGTGAGCAGCAACATGAATATACAATAATTAATTGATCGTATTAATTATTACTAATTATCATCTAAATTATGACAAAATGAACTTTTGCTTTTTTCAGCAATGATTTATTTTCATGAATAATGAATATTCCGACCTATTTCAGACCAGAATCTAATTTTAATTGCATCCACGGCGTCAGCAAGTCTCGATGAAGTCAGAACTTCTCTAATCCCATCAAGAGACAGAAAACTGGTTAAACGTGACATGACCGACAACATGAGTGACGACGAGTCATCGTGGAAAAATCATGATTGTTCATTGTAAGTTTATATTTCAAATTCACTATTTTGCTAGACGCCAGTGTTTTGTTATAACTGAGATCAATGTTAATTGGTGTCTTAGTTAGCTGGTGTTTGTGTAGAATTTCAAATACATTTTTAATGCTTTTCTATACTTTTCTCATGAATTTCAATAAATATTCTATATTCATTTCAATACGCTTTCCTTCCCAGACAGAGGCTGTATTTCAAGCATCCTGACCCCTATCTGTTCCCCATGGAGCGGGATATAGGACAGTGTGTGGGATCCTGTAGGTTCCTAGGCAAGCGGCATAAGGCTCCCAAGCACACTTACTTCCAGGTAAACAGGATTAAACAGGATTAAACATGAATAGTCCATAAGGGTAGTGTCACTTTCAGTTCTTCACCAAAAAAGGGCTTAGATAATTGAGACATGTCATCCAGCATTCCAACCCCGAAAGGGGATGTGATGGTCAGTTGGACATTGCCCATAAAAATTTCAGGCAAATATTTGAACCTTGTTTTTCAGTATCTAATGAAGATGAAGTAAATATTTTCTTGTTTTCAGTATCTAATGAAGATGAAGGACAATAGTTCGACAAACTTCCCATGTTGCGTTCCGATTGAGTACACTTCTTTAGAGTATACACATAGTATTACTGGTGTTCGTCAAGTAATAAAGGTGGGTTTTTGATACTATTCCATTGATTTCATCCCTGATTGGAATTTGAAAAATGATTTTTCGTCAATATGCGGTGATTAATATTAAAGATAATAAATCAATCTTGTGAGAAATTTATTGAAGAATTGCACAATAAAGTGGATTGAAAAAAAGATCGACAATACGATTATTCAGTGATATGAATTTTAAATTTCAGGAAGCCAAAGTTACCAAATGTGGCTGCAGATAGAACTAGTTACTGATGACATTTATAGTTTTAGTTCATTGCTAGATCATAGCTAATCCCTCCACTCCAACCCACTCCAACCCTCGCTGGATCACAGCTAATCCCTCCTCTGACCACTCCAACCCACTACATTTCCCGCTGGATCATAGCTAATCCCTCTTGTGTCCACTCCAACCCACTCTAACCCTCGCTGGAACGAATGCATCCTCTGCCAAACAAATATACTATTGAAAGACAGTGTAATATATAAGGTGACGGTGAATTAAATAACCCACAATTATATACTTTCCATGGCCCGGCCAATCAATGCAAAAAAACTATTTATCGGTGTGTTATCAGCCAAGTGTCATATAATCAGGGAGGAATCCGGAATGGTAATTACACAAATGACCAATCCAAGGATACCCTGTCGCCACCCATCGGCCTTGACCCCTAAAAAGGTCTAGGCGACTTGGTTAGTGCTCCGACCTCTCAAAGGTTTGCCCTATTATATTATGACGCTGTTGATGAACGTTTGATGGTCCAGTAAAAATGTCGACTCTAACTTCGGTCGAATTGTTTCTCTGTCGACCGTCCCGATTTCAACTGCATCATATGCAATGTTTTTATAGTTATTCAGGGCTGTGCTTAAAATGGTGATGCAAAATGAGGCCATCATCTTGGCTTATTGTTGTTTTATGATTTTCCATTAAACCACCATTTTGCACATTACCATGACATACGTTATGAACCTTTTTGGTTGATTCAAATGTCTAACTAAAGAAGTAAGGCTGAAGCTGTTATGAGACTCTGAACGTTATACGAACTATTATTTGTTTAATTATGTTTCATATTATATATTTGTATTTTGTAGATATGATAGCGATGATAAATTATTAAAATAATCGATAAATTATAAGTGGTAAGTCGGTCCAATGCATACTCATGCAAAGATGGAGAAAAATTCTAAATGCCGTGCAGAGTCAGAATTATAAACTTTAACTAATTACGGTAAATTTGGATCGACTTACCAAAGATTTTTAACGTTGCTCTGTTATGTAGCAATATACATTCAGGCGTAAAGTTTAAAAACATGACAAAACTATATAATATTATACTTTTTAAGTTAAATTTTGACGAATTTAGTGAATTAGTTTTATTATTATGTGAAACTTTTGACTGAACTGTATTTAATAAGATGAAATTTTAGGATTTTCCCTTACTGGTTTCAAACAAATTTCTAGTTTTCCCTCCAAATTAGTATTGATCATTGTCAAAACTTTCATATTTGTGCGTTTTCACATTTTCGTTGGTAACAAAAGATTTCATGAGGGGAAAACTAGAAATAAACTTAGTTTCATTAGTTAATTCATATAGTAACATTAAAATATTTTTCTCTGGTAGCTTTACTTACGCGATCGCAGGTCGAAAAATATGTTTTATGCTATTATATATTTTACAAAATTAGATTAATATATCAAAAACTGCAGTTCATGATATATGTTTATGTTGATTTTGACAGATTAGCAGATTTATCATAATATTATATATTTGACTGATATATTTAAAATTGTAGAATATTTTAATTTTTAGAACAAGACAAAATGAATTGGCTCTAATACCTGAAGTCACTCCTATATTACATCAGCTTTTTTGGCTAGAAGTTGTTCCTTTTTCCTTGTGCAATAACCAAATCAAAATGTCATACATTTTAAGAATCTTTCATACATTTCCACTGTACCCAGTTTCAGATTAGATAGTTTTTTATCATGAGGCCAAAGTCAAAACGTCTTTCTGCTGTCAATGTCTTGAAAAATTCTAAAACATAATGCTTAGAAAACTGTGCGCAATAAAGCACACTTTTTCAGCAGAAAAAATAGTACGTGGTGCTGCGCCACAAAATATGCGGAAATTTCTGCATTATATTAATTTAATATACTGATATGAATTTTTTCGATTTTATCATAATTGATAAAGCTTTGATCCAATTTATATATCTGGAAAAGGAATTCACATTTTTGGTCTCAAACATTGGCGGCAGTTTTCCTCAGGAATAAAGGTTGAATTGTTATTAATATTTATAATTTTATTATATATGAGGCCGTATCGTGTTTTTTTAGTCAACCTGAAAAACGCTCCTCATACTTTTCTCAACAATATAATTCTTATTCTGAAAACAATTTATGAGAATAATATATGAGTCAAACATAATGAATAGTTGAATTTTTTCACTTCTTGACTCGATTTGAGGAACAATTTTTTGTGTAAAAGAAGAATGTGTTCCTGGGAAATCGCTCATGAATTCATCATTCAGGAAAAATTTGCTCTTCCATTCGAGTCAAAACTCAAACAGGGATGAGATAGACAGATGAAAATGAATGTGACGTCATCAATTCTGTGAAAATTTTTGTTTTCAACTCAATCTCAAACTGGAAAATATAAGTTTTTATATATTTAAATAGATCTATCTTAGCATATGTGTTTATGTTATTGTGAGTATTGTGTATTAACTTATTTTCTGCTGACCTGCTGTGACTGTATCATACTATTACCACTGAAAATCTTGATTCTTTATTTAGTTATTTATTGTACTGATGTAAGCGCTCGAAATGCAAGCACTGATCCTTCAGCTCCGTTATCTGATAAAGGTATAAAATGACATTTTTTACCATTTTTTTCATTAAGTTTAATGAAAGTCTTCCCCTCAGTCCTCATATCCCTAAAAGTAAAAATGAAGAACCATTGTTTAAAAAGAAAATAAAATATTTACAGAATAGAAAACAATTACATATCAAATCTTGTATAAACTTGTCTTCGCCGCATCGAATGAAAATTGAATCGGATGAAATTCAAATTTAAGAAGGTCTATAAGTTTGGGGTGTTGATAAAATCAATGATAAATGATTATTTCAATCAATCTTGAGAGAAACCCTGAGAGAAATTTATTGAATAATTGCACAATAAAGTGGATTCAAATATAAATTGACAATCAACGATGATTCAGTGATAAGAAACTTTAAATTTCAGGAAGCCAAAGTTACCAAGTGTGGCTGCAGATAGAACTAGTTACTGATGACATTTATAGTTTTAGTTCATTGCTAGATCATAGCTAACTCCTCCACTCCAACCCACTCCAACCCTCGCTGGATCACAGCTAATCCCTCCTCTGACCACTCCAACCCACTCCATTCCTCGCTGGAACGAATGCACCCTCCTGCCTAACAAATACTATTGAAAGACAGTGTACTATTTATAAGGCGACGGTGAATTAAATAACCCACAATTATATACTTTCCATGGCCCGGCCAATCAATGCAAAAAAACTATTCATCGGTATGTTATCAGCCAAGTGTCATAATCAGGGAGGAATATCCGGAATGGTGATTACTCAAATGACCAATCCAAGGATACCCTGTAGCCGCCCATCGGCCTTAACCCCTAAAAAGGTCTAGGCGACTTGGTTAGTGCTCGGACCTCTCAAAGGTCTGCCTTATTATTATTATGACGCCGTTGATCAACGTTATGATGGTCCAGTAAAAAGTCGATTCTAACGTCAGTCAAATTGTTTCTCTGTCGACCGTCCCGATCTGAACTGCATCATATGCAATGTTTTTATAGTTCTTCAGGGCTGTGCTTAAAATGGTGATGCAAAATGAGGCCATCATCTTGCCTTATTGTTGTGTTATGATTTTCCATTAAACCACCGTTTTTGCACCTTACCATGACATACGTTATGAACCTTTTCGTTTGATTCAAATGTCTAACTAAAGAAGTAAGGCTGAAGCTGTTATGAGACTTTGGACGTTATACGAACTATTATTTGTTTAATTATGTTTCATATTATATATTTGTATTTTGTAGATATGATAGCGATGATAAATTATTAAAATAATCGATAAATTAATTGGTAAATCGGTCCAATGCATACTCATGCAAAGATGGAGAAAAATTCTAAATGCTCTGCAGAGTCAAAATTATAAACTTTTACATAATTAGAGTAAATTTGGATCGACTTACCAAAGATGTTTAACGTTGCTCTGTTATTTAGCAATATAAATTCAGACGTAAAGTTTAAAAACATGACAAAACTATATAATAATATACTTTTTAAGTTAAATTATGACGAATTTAGTGAAGTAGTTTTATTATTATGTGAAACTTTTGACTGAACTGTATTTAATAAGATGAAATTTTAGGATTTTCCCTTACTGGTTTCAAACAAATTTCTAGTTTTCCCTCCAAATTAGTATTGATCATTGTCAAAACTTTCATATTTGTGCGTTTTCACATTTTCGTTGGTAACAAAAAAGATTTCATGAGGAAAACTAGAAATAAACTTAGTTTCATTAGTTAATTCATATAGTAACATTAAAATATTTTTCTCTGGTAGCTTTACTTACGCTGATCGCAGGTCGAAAAATATGTTTTATGCTATTATATATTTTTACAAAATTAGATTAATATATCAAAAACTGCAGTTCATGATATATGTTATGTTGATTTTGACAGATTAGCAGATTTATCATAATATTATATATTTGACTGATATATATTTAAAAATTGTAGAATATTTTAATTTTTAGAACAAGACAAAATGAATTGGCAGTAATACCTATGAAGTCACTCCTATATTACGTCAGCTTTTTTGGCTAGAAGTTGTTCCTTTTTCCTTGTGCAATAACCAAATCAAAATGTCATACATTTTAAGAATCTTTCATACAATTCTACTGTATCCAGATTCAGAATAAATAGTTTTTTATCATGAGGCCAAAGTCAAAACGTCTTTCTGCTGTCAATGTCTTGAAAAATTCTAAAACATAATGCTTGGAAAACTGCGCGCAATAAAGCACACTTTTTCAGCAGAAAAAATAGTACGTGGTGCTGCGCCACAAAATATGCTGAAACTTTTGCATTATATTCGTTTAATTATGATATGAATTTTTTCGATTTTATCATAATTGATATTGCTTTGATCCAATTTAAATACCTTTGCATATCTGAAAAACGAATTCACATTTTTGGTGTCAAACATTGGCGGCAGTTTTCCTCAGGAATACAGGTTGAAACTTGAATTAAGGCAGATTCCATTCTTTGTTCATTCTGATAGTCCCTAGCATTAAGCATAATATAGTTACCTAATTGTTATTAATATTTATAATTTTATTATATGAGGCCGTATCGTGTTTTTTGAGTCAACCTGAAAAACGCTGCTCATACTTTTCTCAGCAATATAATTCTGAAAACTAACAATAAGAATAATATTTGATATGGGTCACATATAGGCTGTGGAAGTTTTTAGTTGAATTTTTTCACTTCTTGACTCGATTTGAGGAACAATTTTTTGTGTAAAAGAAGAATGTGTTCCTGGGAAATCGCTCATGAATTCATCATTCAGAAAAAAATGCTCTTCCATTCGAGTCAAAACTCAAACAGGGATTAGATAGACAGATGAAAATGAATTTGACGTCGTCAATTCTGTGAAAAATTTTCGTTTTCAACTTCAAACTGTAAAATATAAGTTTGAGAATAAAGAGAACGACAAAGTAAGATGTCAGAAATTTCATAACGAAATAATGACACTAAGTTACAAAGCAACGTTTCAATATGATCAACATACCATGTTCTGGACATCAAAAGAAACTAAATAAGCTTTATGCAATTCACTACCCTTAATATAGTTAGCCAACGAAAACGAATTCTTACTATATTAAGGGTAGTGAATTGCATAAAGCTTATTTAGTTTCTTTTGATGTCCAGAGTTTATTCACGAATATTCCCGTGGACGAGGTGATTGAGATGATATTGAGTAGACTGTTTCCTAGTGACAAAGGGACTAGGAAAACTTTCTTATATAATGGTTTTAAACACTTAGATTTTAGAAGGGCACTTGAGTGGTGCATTAAAGACAATGTTTTTATATTTAACGATAAATTCTATGTGCAAGTTGATGGAGTGGCTATGGGCTCTCCGTTGGCTCCGATTCTAGCAGACATATTTATGAATATTATTTTAGAAACACACATTGAGAAGCGTGATGAAGATAATGGTATAGCTGATGTTGAGTTTTATGATAAATCTACACAAATGAGATATGTGGTTAGATGCTTTACACGTTATGTTGATGATATTTTAGCTGCATTTGAGAGCTCAGAGAAAGCTCACGAATTTTTAGCATTTCTTAACAGTTTACATGGTAATATAAAATTTACGATTGAAGAAGAAGTTATGGGGCGGATGCCCTTCTTGGACATATTGCTGATAAGAGAGAACGATCATATGTCAACCACAGTCTATAGGAAAACGACACACTCTGGGGTCTATGCTCATTTCACTAGTTTTGTTCCATTTGCCCTCAAACTCCAATTGATAAGAACACTACTGCACAGAGCTTACGAGATCTGCAGCAGTTATGAGCTTCTTCATGCGGAATTTGAGAGAATAAAGCTAATGATGATGAACAATGGGTACAACAGGGATTACATCTACTCGGTTGTAAACCGCTTCCTTACAAGAAAGGCGTCAGAGAATAGACCTTTGAAGGCCCCAAGCCAAAAGAGATCTATATCCGTCTCCCATTCCTTAAGGATAGCACTTACAAACTGGAGAAGTGTATCAATAGTTGTCTCAGCCAGATTAAGTGTGGCGCTCTCAGAGTCAAAGTATTTTACACTTACTCGAGAGTTTCTGATAGACTGAGGTTCAAGGATAGGTCTTCGATCATCAACAATGCCATTTACTATCTTGAGTGCTCGCAATGTGAAGCCAATTATGTTGGTGAAACAACGCGAAACATTCAGGATAGAATGAAGGAACATGCTGATCCAAAGACTGATTCAGTAGTCGCTAAACATATTTTAGAAAATCCAGGCCACACTTTTAACACAGACAGTCCCAAAATTTTAGCTTTTGAACATAAAACTTTTAAGCGTAGAACCAAGGAGGCACTGTCTATCCAAAAGATTAACCCTAAGTTAAACATTCAGGAGAAATCATATAAGCTATTCTTATTTGACGTACCTAGGATGGTTAATTAATCTTAATTTTAATTGTATTTGATATGTTTGCTCTGATTGGTATATTTAGTGTATGTGTATGTATTTTAGTATTCCGAGTGGATCCTGTGATGCTAATTAGTAACCTGAATGAGAAAGTGAATGCTCAGATTGCTGATTGGTATGACAGTGTTTGTCGTGAAGCATGGTTAATGACAGTGAGAGCTCTGACTAGAAATCAGAGAAGTCATTAAACATGTGTCTCGACTTGACAGCTTTAAGTTCATAGTCGGTATATATACGAGGTAATGGAGAAAAGTATTAGCGTGAACATGGTATGTTGATCATATTGAAACGTTGCTTTGTAACTTAGTGTCATTATTTCGTTATGAAATTTCTGACATCTTACTTTGTCGTTCTCTTTATTCTCAAACTTGCTAAGAATGCTATATTTAACGTCCCTTGTAAAATATAAGTTTTTATATATTTAAATAGATCTATCTTAGCATATATGTTTATGTTATTGTGAGTTTTGTGTATTAACTTATTTTCTGCTGACCTGCTGTGACTGTATCATACTATTTCCACTGAAAATCTTGATTCTTTATTTAGTTATTTATTGTACTGATGTAAGCACTCGAAATGCAAGTACTGATCCTTCAGCCCCGTTATCTGAGAAGTTATATTTTTTATGTCATTTTATAACTTATAAAATGACATGTAACCATTTTTTGCATAAAGTTTAATGAAAGTCTTCCCTTCAGTCCTCATATCTCTAAAAATTGAAGAACCATTGTTAAAAAAGAAAATAAAATATTTACAGAATAGAAAACAATTACATATCAAATCTTGTATAAACTTGTCTTGCCGTACTGTGAATGAAAAGTGAATCGGATGACTTCAAGATAAGAAGGTCGCATAAACTGGCAAAATTCGATTAATATTTAATTAAAAAGTATATTGTATGTAAATGCAACATAGAGATGGTAGGTTCGTAGTACGTTCAATAAAACATGATTTGGAATTCGAACGAAATTGGTACAAAAATGGCCGGTATTAGAAACCTCTACCCTATATTACAGCTGAACAGCCACTGCTAATATTATTGTTCGTAGTAATACTTTTCATTCGTACACTTCTTGAGATAAGGACAAGCCTCTCGGTGAACTTTCTTTGCGTACTTTTCACAGTCGTCGTGGAGGGTAGCAGTCCCAATGTAACACCAGGGCGCAGAGTATGTTGCAGGGTCTGGATTTCTGGTGGGAATATTCGAGATAAATTCTATTAGCCAATTTGAGATGCTTTAGAAATTATTGCACTCGGCTCCCCCTCGTGCAATAATTTCCACGTAGCACTAGGGTGGAGAACTTTGGTTTCTGCCGGGGTGGGGAGGGGTATTAATGATTAGAATATTGTCTGAATAATTTATTGAAAATTGAATTTGCGGATCAAGATAATTAATAATATTAATAATACTCGTGGTTTCTGGTAATTACAAAATTCACATTTCGTAAAACTTAAAGTTATAAGTGATTAGCAGTAATTTTATATTCCTGCGATTTTTGATTGATTTTCTATTATCTATCCTGATTCCTGAACCCATGATGTCTTACCTGCAGTAGCCAGCTTTCAGTCCGTATGGGGCCATGCCAGGGTCATAAGCGTGGGTTCCAGGATGAGCGGTGGGTACATCATCATTCCAGGACTGGCAAGGAATTTGTTTTCAGCAATTGTTACGGATATGAGGTACTGGAGTAGGGTAATTTTAATTCAGATTTAAATGCTTTCGAAATCATTTCAGGCATGTTCGGGTACCTGATAATACTCTGATTTGCAATAAGATGCGATGAAGTTTCTTCTATTATTTGGCCGCAAATCAAAGGAATAAATACAGGAGAAATGGAAAAACACTCGAAAATAACTCTTCGATAACAATACCTTCCCACTTTTCGGGCTGTGCAACCGCCTCGACTTCGTCTCGAGGGTGTTTGCACAGCCCTGAAAGAGAGATATTAAAACGCAATAGTAAAAACGTGGAGCTAGTAGTTCTACCTGGCAAGAGCAGTTGAACTTGGTTGTGACGAAGAAACTTCTCTTTGTGGCATTGACAGTCTGTTCGTTCCCACGGTAGTGGATTCCTGGAAACGAATCATGAGTATTACAATTGGGTAAAATAATTGGGTAGAATAATTGGGTATAATAATTGGGTATAATAATTGGGTATATCAATTATGCATAGTAACTACTAATTGACTCTAATTTGGAATTAGCCATACTGAACTTTTCTCTGCGCGCGCCGCGCGAGTAGAATAAATAAGAGAAATAATTCCATTTAAACATGCCGATGTTTTTGAAAACTTTTCGATGAATTCTTCTCTGTTTTCATCGATGTACCAATATTTGTCCTTTGTTAATTTTTTTACCCTCCCCTTCTGTCCAAGTCCCCCCTGAATCATTGAAATTAGGTCAAGCCCCCACCTACCTTATCTGGCCCAAAATCGTCATTCCCCTTCTTCTTAGGGGGGGGGGGGAGGCTTTGATCGTCGATACCGATAGTTTTCCTTTCCTAAATCCTTAATATTTTTCCTTTCCTAAATCCTTACCGTTTTCAGAGTAACACTCCTGGTCCCAGATACACTCTGGTACACCACAAGGAGAGAGTGTATTGTCAGCAATGTAACACTCGGGAACAGCTTTAGCATCGGAGGAGTCGGATCGACACAGACCTGGACCTGTTGGGGACGCAAGAGGGGTTGAGAGATATTCCTACTGCAGGTTATAGGATTAAACTTCAACTTTAGAATTAACCTTTTGCTAAGTTAACAGAGATACAGACTTGGCAGTTCGAACAGCAGTTTGGTGTGCGCGGCGTACAAACATGTAGATAACATGTATGTGCAGTATACGCCGCGCAAACTTACGCCGCGCACACACTACAGTTCGACCTGTCAACGTTAATTTTGGCTGGACCTGTCGGGGGCACATTACGGTATCACATTTTTATTCCTGTTACCAACTATGATAAATGATCTAACCTGTTGAGTTTCTGCACTCGTTACCATACATATCGTGAGCTCGGTCTCCCTTGTACTCAAACGCGTAGTCCTGGATGAGGATGCTAATTAGAATGCAGTCCATTTGTTAAAACATTTACTTTTGTGATGTTAACTTTGTTTATGAATACCATACGTCAAGATATCACCTTTTAAGGACATGTCCATTGTCCATACAAAATTTCCTTGTGTTTGAGCATAAAACATTTCCTTGTGTTTGAGCATGAACATGCTCACCTTCAGGTAACAGAAGTTGTTGGTCATGACGGTGTAGTATGACTGGGCAGCCAGGACCTTCTCCGTATCAGCTTGTCCGTCCCCAGCGGTGTAAGAAGACCCCTGTTTGATCGTCACAGCTTCCCCTGTCGGATGGTGAGTCAAATATTAGAATATTGTACTTCGGAATTAATGGGCGGTCGAAATGACATCATAAAAGTATGCGCTGCGCGCTGCCAATTTGTTGAAAATAATTAATAGCCAAATTTTTTGTGAACTGAACCGTTTGTACTTCTGAACGTGCGTTATACTGAGCTTTGAGAATATAGCCATGGTAAATTGACACGAACCTTTAAAGTCTTCTAGAGAATAGAGGATCCATTCTCCTTTTGACACAGCTACACTCGTTACATCTCCCATTCCTGAGGGTCTGGAGCTCTTACTGTCGATCAGGGTCCTTGGTAGGTTTGGGGGGAGATGGGTGTTTTGTTGACGGCAAGTGGAAATTCAAATGAAAGCATGTTGAAACAACGAGAGTAGCCCTGATCTGAATCATTATAGTGTCATACTCGGAGGTCGGAAGTGACAGATGTAAAATTTCATATATTTTGGTGATTTGAATCTCAGAGACTATAAGCCGGCTACACTAACTTGTATCCTCTGAGTTCAGTTGGAGTCCGGGTCCTTCACAGTCAGACACGGCAGTAGACTGGGTTCCATACGTGGTTTGAGGGTATGTGCAGGAGGTCTCGATTTATATCCATTGGATCTCGAAAAATTGTCTTGACCTCGATAAATCAGCACGCGATTTTCAGTCAACTCGCGTGCTGATTGGTTTGTAGCCATAAACACGTTGTTCTGACATATTGAAACGAGTCAGATGATATGTGTCGTCCTAATGTCCCATTTGCAATAGTAAAACTTCACATTTTATGGATATATTTGGTAAATATTTTATACCTGTACGTGGAAAAGAATCTTATGACCATATATGGTGAAGTATTTTATGACCAAATATGGTAAAACTTATGTGCAGGAGTCACAGGACGTACTTTCCTCCTCACTCTGGAATTTTCCGTAACCACAGTCAGTACATCTTGTTGCGTTTCCTGTTGAGTTCATTGTAGAGTGAAGTTAAAAAAGAAAAAACACAAAAAGAAAAAAGAGAAGAATAAATGAAGGAACAAACATTCCAAACGGTATTCTGATATTGTTTGGAAACTGCTTTTTTTATATTTGGGCACATGTCATGTGGGTGACATTTCATTACTTCAGTTGGATTACATCAGATCATGGAATGTTTCCTCTATATTTTATTTTCCCATGTCAATGATTAAATCCTGCTGGTATGAAGAATGTGCCAGGCTGACACCCTTAGCCCAGTCGGAATGATTGGGAATCGAACCCGGGATCTTTCGATCACGAGCCTGACTTGCTACCATTACACCAACTGTTCACTTATAATACCTACCTTTGTTTGACTTCGCAATTAACTGTTTAGGGAAATCGGTCGGTTAACCGAACCGAAACCGAAATACTGGTTAACCGGCGTTTTTAGCGAACCGTAACCGAAACCGCAACCGGATTTATTGAGAAATGCTAACCGGTCGTTTGGTATACACCAACTGTTCACTTATAACTCCTACCTTTGTTAGAAAAGCTTCCAGGCTGGCACGGCTCACAGTTCCACTCTTTTCCAGCCCATCCGGCAATACAGAAATGATATGAAAACACAACTGTTTTAGTTGTCTGATAATTAGCATTTTGCTGAATCTTCACTATTTCGCGTATTATCGCAGCTTATAAAGTTTTATCAGTGCTTATAACGAGTTCTTCTAAGTAAGGATGTACTTGTGACACACACAAAGCAAATGGTTGGAAGTGACGTCATTTCATGATTTGTAATGATGAGTTGATGACGTTAATCCTCCTATTCTACACGAGATAATATGTTGTTTGTGGTAGTGACTAATAAAAATGAAGCCTTATTTCAGGTCACGTACAAATATGATGGTCCTTGGCAGGAGCATCATTCGCCTGGTCTGTTTGTATTCAGTATTAAGTTGTTTTATTTGACATTCGTTAGAAACCTCTATCGTGCACATCGCTTTTTACCAAATAATATACTTGTTAACCTCCGAAAATATATTCAGCAAAACTTAATTAATTTTGACTAATAATTGCAACCCGTCGTGAAGAAATAGCTTTTTAATTAGTGGCGTCGCATGGTGATTTAGAATGTTGGTTTGATGACGTCACGATATAGAGTTGATGACGTCATTATCGTAGATTAGTATGTTAAGTTAATGACGTCATGATTGAGGGTTGATGTCGTCACATGAGGTAAAATGTAGAGTTGATGACTTCACATGATTTAGAATATAGAGTTGGTGACGTGACATGACTTAGAATATAGAGCTGATGACGTCATGATTAATAGTTGATAACGTCTCACTGATATGTGCAGGTGTCCTCTGAGGTTGCTCCTGGGAACTGGGTGTTGAGTCCTGCTGGACAATCCTCACACTGGGTCGCTCCTTCCTGGTCGTTATACGTATCTACAGAGGTGATTTAGGGTTATGTTATACGTATCTGTGGGGGTGGGTTTTAGGACAATGGAAGACTTTTAAGGTGTGTTTTAGGATAATGGATGATTTTACAGGAGTTTATACAAGGCTAATGTAGAATATGTAGGATAATGGAGGACTTTTAAGGATATTCCGGGTACTAGGATATTTATGATAATCCCGGTACCACAATAATAGAATACTTAAAATCTGGATAATCCAAGCACTATTGAAAAGTCAGATAAAAGTTTTTGGTCACGTCACCAGACCGGCACTATGCTCCGAGTTTACGTATCTACAGAGCAGTTGGTGCAAGTAGTGAGGCCTTTCTCAGTGTTGAATTTGCCTTTAGGACAGTTGGAACAGGTCACTGCACCTCCAGTCTGGGAGAAAGAACATTTAGTTAAATTCATATTTGTGATGGAGAGAAATGTTAGTGCGTTGCAACCCAAGTCTCACTTTCTCCACCCACCGTTTCGGCTCTTCGTAGCCCCCATCAAATTTTACATGAAATTTCGAAATACCCACCCACTTGGCACTTGGCAGCCCCCACTTCAAACATGAATTTTAGGATTTAGAAATCCCCTTCCTAGTACCTACGCTTATTTGGACCGTTACTCACCGAGAACTTTCCAGCGTCGCATTCCTCGCACTTTACTCACCGCAGTTCAGCAGTTCTAAGTTTGCCACCCACTTATTCGATTATTCCCCCTGTAATAGACCACTGTCTAGAGAACTTACCGAGAACTTTCCAGCGTCGCATTCCTCGCACTGAGTAGCTCCGGGTTTATCTGCGAACTTTCCACCAGCGCAAGAAACACAGGACGTTTGGGCTGTTTTGGCGTTAGCTGATCCTGGGGCGCAGGCGGGGCATACCACTGTTCCGGATTCGTCACTGTAGAAGGAATGAAGGTTTTATATGATTCCAATAAATTAATAATTGGCTATTTTTGTTCAAATCGTTAAATTTCTGTAATGTATCAAAATTTGAATCCCCTTTTTCATAATTGTGTTGTCGAACATTCGACCAACCTGTAGGTTCCAGCTTCGCAGGCATCACAAGTTGTCGCTCCTTCATCGGAGGCGAAATACCCTGGAAATTATTAATGTTAGACTGGTCAAACGGATCAGAGGAATATCTTAGTGGTGTCAGAGCGAAGTGGTGTCAGAGTGAAGTGGTGTCACAGCAAAGTGGTGTCAGAACAAAGTGGTGTCAGAGTGGAGTGGTGTCAGAGTGAAGTGGTGTCAGAGTGAAGTGGTGTCTGAGCGAAGTGATGTCAGAGCGAAGAGGTGTCAGAACGAAGTAGTGTCAGAGTGGAGTGGTGTCAGAGTGATGTGGTGTCAAGGTGAAGTGGTGTCAAGGTGAAGTGGTGTCAAAGTGAAGTGGTGTCAGAATGAACTTATGTCAAAGTGAAGTGGTGTCAGACTGAACTTATGCCAAAGTGAAGTGGTTTCAGACAGAACTTATGTCAAAGTGAAGTGGTGTCAGAGTGAACTTATGTCAAAGTGAAGTGGTGTCAGAGTGAACTTATGTCAAAGTGAAGTGGTGTCAGAGTGAACTTATGTCAGAGTGAAGTTGTGTCAGAGTGAACTTATGTCAAAGTGAAGTGGTGTCAGAGTGAACTTATGTCAAAGTGAAGTGGTGTCAGAGTGAACTTATGTCAAAGTGAAGTGGTGTCAGAGTGAACTTATGCCAAAGTGAAGTGGTGTCAGACAGAACTTATGTCAAAGTGAAGTGGTGTCAGAGTGAACTTATGTCAAAGTGAAGTGGTGTCAGAGTGAACTTATGTCAAAGTGAAGTGGTGTCAGAGTGAACTTATGTCAGAGTGAAGTTGTGTCAGAGTGAACTTATGTCAGAGTGAAGTGGTGTCAGAGTGAACTTATGTCAGAGTGAAGTGGTGTCAGAGTGAAGTGGTGTCAGAGTAAACTGCGTGTTTTAACTTTACCTGGTTCGCAGGCTTGGCACTGGCTCTGTCCTATCTTATCAGTAGCATGTCCTGTCTCACAGGGAGAACACAGTGCTTGTCCTGTTTCATTAGCGAAGGAGCCTGCTTCACATGCCACACATTCCGTCTGTCTTGCGGGGGTAATGGAATTTAATAACCAATCAGCGCTCAGTATTTGTTTCTGTTCGCTGATTGGTTTAAATTTGTATGATTCTGTGCGCTTATTGGTCGAACCAGGGGTCACCAAATTTGGAAGGTTTAACTGTTTTACTCGAACAGCAAAAAGCCCACATCTTTTGGATTTTGGGTGCCTCAGAAATGAAGACCCAAATGGATCACTGTTTTGAGAGGTAAAAATAGGGTTTTTTAGATTTTAGAATGAGTTATGAACATCAAGTTTCTGAGTGGAATTCAAAATTTCTTTTAGTTTTCGTTTGACAACAGACACTGCCACCGACATATCAGACCCTAAAGTGGAGCCTGGCATATCATTGGTTCAGTGGTTTCAGGCGCATAACTTATGACCAGATACACCTCTATTTCACCTCCCTCGAGACCTCTATATCGAATAAGGGTCGAAAAAAGGCAGTTTTCAGGCCGAAAAACGTGACTTTTCACCCCCATGGATCACTGTTTTGAGAGGTAAAAATAGGGTCTTTTAGATTTTACAGGAAAACAAAGGAAAACTGGTGAATATCATTGGTTCAGTGGTTTCAAGGGCATAATTTATGACCAGATACACCTCTATTTCACCTCCCTCGAGACCTCTATATCGAATAAAGTTCGAAAAAAGGCCGTTTTCAGGCCGAAAAACGTGACTATTCACCCCCATAAAAGACGAAAAATGGGTGATTTCAGAATTCTGAGGCCTGTTATGTCTTTTGTAGGTCTTCCATGAATGGCGTGCAAAGTTTCAGCTCTATCAGTCAAAGCGCACATCTTTTGGATTTTGGGTGCCTCAGAAATGAAGAACATCCTGGATCACTGTTTTGAGAGGTAAAAATAGGGTTTTTTAGATTTTACAGGAAAACAAAGGAAAACTGGCGAATATCATTGGTTCAGTGGTTTCAGGGCATAATTTATGACCAGATACACTTCTATTTGACCACCCATGAGACATCTACGCCCAATAAGGGGCGAAAAAGGCAGTTTTAAGCCGAAAAACGCGATTTTAACCCCCCATAACAGACAGAAAATGGCTGATTTCGGGATTCTGAAGTATGGTATGTCTTTCTTAGGTCGTCTCTTGGGTGCCTCAGAAATGAAGAACATCCTGGATCACTGTTTTGAGAGATAAAAATAGGGTTTTTTGGATTTTACAGGAAAACAAAGGAAAACTGGCGAATATCATTGGTTCAGTGGTTTCAGGCGCATAATTTATGACCAGATACACTTCTATTTGACCACCCATGAGACATCTACGCCCAATAAGGGGCGAAAAAGGCAGTTTTTAAGCCGAAAAACGCGATTTTAACCCCCCATAACAGACAGAAAATGGCTGATTTCGGGATTCTGAAGTATGGTATGTCTTTCTTAGGTCGTCCATGGATGGCGTGCAAATTTTCAGCTCAATCGGCCAAAGCTTTTCGATTTCGGATCTTGGGCGCCTCAGAAATGAAGAACATCCTGGATCACTGTTTTGAGAGATAAAAATAGGGTTTTTTGGATTTTACAGGAAAACAAAGGAAAACTGGCGAATATCATTGGTTCAGTGGTTTCAGGCGCATAATTTATGACCAGATACACTTCTATTTGACCACCCATGAGACATCTACGCCCAATAAGGGGCGAAAAAAGGCAGTTTTAAGCCGAAAAACGCGATTTTAACCCCCATAACAGACAGAAAATGGCTGATTTCGGGATTCTGAAGTATGGTATGTCTTTCTTAGGTCGTCCATGGATGGCGTGCAAATTTTCAGCTCAATCGGCCAAAGCTTTTCGATTTCGGATCTTGGGCGCCTCAGAAATGAAGAACATCCTGGATCACTGTTTTGAGAGATAAAAATAGGGTTTTTTGGATTTTACAGGAAAACAAAGGAAAACTGGCGAACATCATTGGTTCAGTGGTTTCAGGCGCATAATTTTTTGACCAGATACACTTCTATTTGACCACCCATGAGGCATCTACGCCCAATAAGGGGCGAAAAAAGGCAGTTTTAAGCCGAAAAACGCGATTTTAACCCCCATAACAGACAGAAAATGGCTGATTTCGGATTCTGAAGTATGGTATGTCTTTCTTAGGTCGTCCATGGATGGCGTGCAAATTTTCAGCTCAATCGGCCAAAGCTTTTCGATTTCGGATCTTGGGCGCCTCAGAAATGAAGAACATCCTGGATCACTGTTTTGAGAGATAAAAATAGGGTTTTTGGATTTTACAGGAAAACAAAGGAAAACTGGCGAATATCATTGGTTCAGTGGTTTCAGGCGCATAATTTATGACCAGATACACTTCTATTTGACCACCCATGAGACATCTACGCCCAATAAGGGGCGAAAAAAAGGCAGTTTTAAGCCGAAAAACGCGATTTTAACCCCCATAACAGACAGAAAATGGCTGATTTCGGGATTCTGAAGTATGGTATGTCTTTCTTAGGTCGTCCATGGATGGCGTGCAAATTTTCAGCTCAATCGGCCAAAGCTTTTCGATTTCGGATCTTGGGCGCCTCAGAAATGAAGAACATCCTGGATCACTGTTTTGAGAGATAAAAATAGGGTTTTTGGATTTTACAGGAAAACAAAGGAAAACTGGCGAATATCATTGGTTCAGTGGTTTCAGGCGCATAATTTATGACCAGATACACTTCTATTTGACCACCCATGAGACATCTACGCCCAATAAGGGGCGAAAAAAGGCAGTTTTAAGCCGAAAAACGCGATTTTAACCCCCATAACAGACAGAAAATGGCTGATTTCGGGATTCTGAAGTATGGTATGTCTTTCTTAGGTCGTCCATGGATGGCGTGCAAATTTTCAGCTCAATCGGCCAAAGCTTTTCGATTTCGGATCTTGGGCGCCTCAGAAATGAAGAACATCCTGGATCACTGTTTTGAGAGATAAAAATAGGGTTTTTGGATTTTACAGGAAAACAAAGGAAAACTGGCGAATATCATTGGTTCAGTGGTTTCAGGCGCATAATTTATGACCAGATACACTTCTATTTGACCACCCATGAGACATCTACGCCCAATAAGGGGCGAAAAAGGCAGTTTTAAGCCGAAAAACGCGATTTTAACCCCCCATAACAGACAGAAAATGGCTGATTTCGGGATTCTGAAGTATGGTATGTCTTTCTTAGGTCGTCCATGGATGGCGTGCAAATTTTCAGCTCAATCGGCCAAAGCTTTTCGATTTCGGATCTTGGGCGCCTCAGAAATGAAGAACATCCTGGATCACTGTTTTGAGAGATAAAAATAGGGTTTTTGGATTTTACAGGAAAACAAAGGAAAACTGGCGAATATCATTGGTTCAGTGGTTTCAGGCGCATAATTTATGACCAGATACACTTCTATTTGACCACCCATGAGACATCTACGCCCAATAAGGGGCGAAAAAAGGCAGTTTTAAGCCGAAAAACGCGATTTTAACCCCCATAACAGACAGAAAATGGCTGATTTCGGGATTCTGAAGTATGGTATGTCTTTCTTAGGTCGTCCATGGATGGCGTGCAAATTTTCAGCTCAATCGGCCAAAGCTTTTCGATTTCGGATCTTGGGCGCCTCAGAAATGAAGAACATCCTGGATCACTGTTTTGAGAGATAAAAATAGGGTTTTTTGGATTTTACAGGAAAACAAAGGAAAACTGGCGAATATCATTGGTTCAGTGGTTTCAGGCGCATAATTTATGACCAGATACACTTCTATTTGACCACCCATGAGACATCTACGCCCAATAAGGGGCGAAAAAGGCAGTTTTAAGCCGAAAAACGCGATTTTAACCCCCATAACAGACAGAAAATGGCTGATTTCGGGATTCTGAAGTATGGTATGTCTTTCTTAGGTCGTCCATGGATGGCGTGCAAATTTTCAGCTCAATCGGCCAAAGCTTTTCGATTTCGGATCTTGGGCGCCTCAGAAATGAAGAACATCCTGGATCACTGTTTTGAGAGATAAAAATAGGGTTTTTGGATTTTACAGGAAAACAAAGGAAAACTGGCGAATATCATTGGTTCAGTGGTTTCAGGCGCATAATTTATGACCAGATACACTTCTATTTGACCACCCATGAGACATCTACGCCCAATAAGGGGCGAAAAAGGCAGTTTTAAGCCGAAAAACGCGATTTTAACCCCCATAACAGACAGAAAATGGCTGATTTCGGGATTCTGAAGTATGGTATGTCTTTCTTAGGTCGTCCATGGATGGCGTGCAAATTTTCAGCTCAATCGGCCAAAGCTTTTCGATTTCGGATCTTGGGCGCCTCAGAAATGAAGAACATCCTGGATCACTGTTTTGAGAGATAAAAATAGGGTTTTTTGGATTTTACAGGAAAACAAAGGAAAACTGGCGAATATCATTGGTTCAGTGGTTTCAGGCGCATAATTTATGACCAGATACACTTCTATTTGACCACCCATGAGACATCTACGCCCAATAAGGGGCGAAAAAAGGCAGTTTTAAGCCGAAAAACGCGATTTTAACCCCCATAACAGACAGAAAATGGCTGATTTCGGGATTCTGAAGTATGGTATGTCTTTCTTAGGTCGTCCATGGATGGCGTGCAAATTTTCAGCTCAATCGGCCAAAGCTTTTCGATTTCGGATCTTGGGCGCCTCAGAAATGAAGAACATCCTGGATCACTGTTTTGAGAGATAAAAATAGGGTTTTTGGATTTTACAGGAAAACAAAGGAAAACTGGCGAATATCATTGGTTCAGTGGTTTCAGGCGCATAATTTATGACCAGATACACTTCTATTTGACCACCCATGAGACATCTACGCCCAATAAGGGGCGAAAAAGGCAGTTTTTAAGCCGAAAAACGCGATTTTAACCCCCCATAACAGACAGAAAATGGCTGATTTCGGGATTCTGAAGTATGGTATGTCTTTCTTAGGTCGTCCATGGATGGCGTGCAAATTTTCAGCTCAATCGGCCAAAGCTTTTCGATTTCGGATCTTGGGCGCCTCAGAAATGAAGAACATCCTGGATCACTGTTTTGAGAGATAAAAATAGGGTTTTTGGATTTTACAGGAAAACAAAGGAAAACTGGCGAATATCATTGGTTCAGTGGTTTCAGGCGCATAATTTATGACCAGATACACTTCTATTTGACCACCCATGAGACATCTACGCCCAATAAGGGGCGAAAAAAAGGCAGTTTTAAGCCGAAAAACGCGATTTTAACCCCCATAACAGACAGAAAATGGCTGATTTCGGGATTCTGAAGTATGGTATGTCTTTCTTAGGTCGTCCATGGATGGCGTGCAAATTTTCAGCTCAATCGGCCAAAGCTTTTCGATTTCGGATCTTGGGCGCCTCAGAAATGAAGAACATCCTGGATCACTGTTTTGAGAGATAAAAATAGGGTTTTTTGGATTTTACAGGAAAACAAAGGAAAACTGGCGAATATCATTGGTTCAGTGGTTTCAGGCGCATAATTTATGACCAGATACACTTCTATTTGACCACCCATGAGACATCTACGCCCAATAAGGGGCGAAAAAAGGCAGTTTTAAGCCGAAAAACGCGATTTTAACCCCCATAACAGACAGAAAATGGCTGATTTCGGGATTCTGAAGTATGGTATGTCTTTCTTAGGTCGTCCATGGATGGCGTGCAAATTTTCAGCTCAATCGGCCAAAGCTTTTCGATTTCGGATCTTGGGCGCCTCAGAAATGAAGAACATCCTGGATCACTGTTTTGAGAGATAAAAATAGGGTTTTTTGGATTTTACAGGAAAACAAAGGAAAACTGGCGAATATCATTGGTTCAGTGGTTTCAGGCGCATAATTTATGACCAGATACACTTCTATTTGACCACCCATGAGACATCTACGCCCAATAAGGGGCGAAAAAGGCAGTTTTAAGCCGAAAAACGCGATTTTAACCCCCATAACAGACAGAAAATGGCTGATTTCGGGATTCTGAAGTATGGTATGTCTTTCTTAGGTCGTCCATGGATGGCGTGCAAATTTTCAGCTCAATCGGCCAAAGCTTTTCGATTTCGGATCTTGGGCGCCTCAGAAATGAAGAACATCCTGGATCACTGTTTTGAGAGATAAAAAATAGGGTTTTTGGATTTTACAGGAAAACAAAGGAAAACTGGCGAATATCATTGGTTCAGTGGTTTCAGGCGCATAATTTATGACCAGATACACTTCTATTTGACCACCCATGAGACATCTACGCCCAATAAGGGGCGAAAAAGGCAGTTTTAAGCCGAAAAACGCGATTTTAACCCCCATAACAGACAGAAAATGGCTGATTTCGGGATTCTGAAGTATGGTATGTCTTTCTTAGGTCGTCCATGGATGGCGTGCAAATTTTCAGCTCAATCGGCCAAAGCTTTTCGATTTCGGATCTTGGGCGCCTCAGAAATGAAGAACATCCTGGATCACTGTTTTGAGAGATAAAAATAGGGTTTTTGGATTTTACAGGAAAACAAAGGAAAACTGGCGAATATCATTGGTTCAGTGGTTTCAGGCGCATAATTTATGACCAGATACACTTCTATTTGACCACCCATGAGACATCTACGCCCAATAAGGGGCGAAAAAAGGCAGTTTTTAAGCCGAAAAACGCGATTTTAACCCCCCATAACAGACAGAAATGGCTGATTTCGGGATTCTGAAGTATGGTATGTCTTTCTTAGGTCGTCCATGGATGGCGTGCAAATTTTCAGCTCAATCGGCCAAAGCTTTTCGATTTCGGATCTTGGGCGCCTCAGAAATGAAGAACATCCTGGATCACTGTTTTGAGAGATAAAAATAGGGTTTTTTGGATTTTACAGGAAAACAAAGGAAAACTGGCGAATATCATTGGTTCAGTGGTTTCAGGCGCATAATTTATGACCAGATACACTTCTATTTGACCACCCATGAGACATCTACGCCCAATAAGGGGCGAAAAAAGGCAGTTTTAAGCCGAAAAACGCGATTTTAACCCCCATAACAGACAGAAAATGGCTGATTTCGGGATTCTGAAGTATGGTATGTCTTTCTTAGGTCGTCCATGGATGGCGTGCAAATTTTCAGCTCAATCGGCCAAAGCTTTTCGATTTCGGATCTTGGGCGCCTCAGAAATGAAGAACATCCTGGATCACTGTTTTGAGAGGATAAAAATAGGGTTTTTGGATTTTACAGGAAAACAAAGGAAAACTGGCGAATATCATTGGTTCAGTGGTTTCAGGCGCATAATTTATGACCAGATACACTTCTATTTGACCACCCATGAGACATCTACGCCCAATAAGGGGCGAAAAAAAGGCAGTTTTTAAGCCGAAAAACGCGATTTTAACCCCCCATAACAGACAGAAAATGGCTGATTTCGGGATTCTGAAGTATGGTATGTCTTTCTTAGGTCGTCCATGGATGGCGTGCAAATTTTCAGCTCAATCGGCCAAAGCTTTTCGATTTCGGATCTTGGGCGCCTCAGAAATGAAGAACATCCTGGATCACTGTTTTGAGAGATAAAAATAGGGTTTTTTGGATTTTACAGGAAAACAAAGGAAAACTGGCGAATATCATTGGTTCAGTGGTTTCAGGCGCATAATTTATGACCAGATACACTTCTATTTGACCACCCATGAGACATCTACGCCCAATAAGGGGCGAAAAAAGGCAGTTTTAAGCCGAAAACGCGATTTTAACCCCCCATAACAGACAGAAAATGGCTGATTTCGGGATTCTGAAGTATGGTATGTCTTTCTTAGGTCGTCCATGGATGGCGTGCAAATTTTCAGCTCAATCGGCCAAAGCTTTTCGATTTCGGATCTTGGGCGCCTCAGAAATGAAGAACATCCTGGATCACTGTTTTGAGTGATAAAAATAGGGTTTTTTGGATTTTACAGGAAAACAAAGGAAAACTGGCGAATATCATTGGTTCAGTGGTTTCAGGCGCATAATTTATGACCAGATACACTTCTATTTGACCACCCATGAGACATCTACGCCCAATAAAGGGGCGAAAAAAGGCAGTTTTAAGCCGAAAAACGCGATTTTAACCCCCATAACAGACAGAAAATGGCTGATTTCGGGATTCTGAAGTATGGTATGTCTTTCTTAGGTCGTCCATGGATGGCGTGCAAATTTTCAGCTCAATCGGCCAAAGCTTTTCGATTTCGGATCTTGGGCGCCTCAGAAATGAAGAACATCCTGGATCACTGTTTTGAGAGATAAAAATAGGGTTTTTTGGATTTTACAGGAAAACAAAGGAAAACTGGCGAATATCATTGGTTCAGTGGTTTCAGGCGCATAATTTATGACCAGATACACTTCTATTTGACCACCCATGAGACATCTACGCCCAATAAGGGGCGAAAAAAGGCAGTTTTAAGCCGAAAAACGCGATTTTAACCCCCATAACAGACAGAAAATGGCTGATTTCGGGATTCTGAAGTATGGTATGTCTTTCTTAGGTCGTCCATGGATGGCGTGCAAATTTTCAGCTCAATCGGCCAAAGCTTTTCGATTTCGGATCTTGGGCGCCTCAGAAATGAAGAACATCCTGGATCACTGTTTTGAGAGAGATAAAAATAGGGTTTTTGGATTTTACAGGAAAACAAAGGAAAACTGGCGAATATCATTGGTTCAGTGGTTTCAGGCGCATAATTTATGACCAGATACACTTCTATTTGACCACCCATGAGACATCTACGCCCAATAAGGGGCGAAAAAAGGCAGTTTTAAGCCGAAAAACGCGATTTTAACCCCCATAACAGACAGAAAATGGCTGATTTCGGGATTCTGAAGTATGGTATGTCTTTCTTAGGTCGTCCATGGATGGCGTGCAAATTTTCAGCTCAATCGGCCAAAGCTTTTCGATTTCGGATCTTGGGCGCCTCAGAAATGAAGAACATCCTGGATCACTGTTTTGAGAGATAAAAATAGGGTTTTTTGGATTTTACAGGAAAACAAAGGAAAACTGGCGAATATCATTGGTTCAGTGGTTTCAGGCGCATAATTTATGACCAGATACACTTCTATTTGACCACCCATGAGACATCTACGCCCAATAAGGGGCGAAAAAAGGCAGTTTTAAGCCGAAAAACGCGATTTAACCCCCATAACAGACAGAAAATGGCTGATTTCGGGATTCTGAAGTATGGTATGTCTTTCTTAGGTCGTCCATGGATGGCGTGCAAATTTTCAGCTCAATCGGCCAAAGCTTTTCGATTTCGGATCTTGGGCGCCTCAGAAATGAAGAACATCCTGGATCACTGTTTTGAGAGATAAAAATAGGGTTTTTGGATTTTACAGGAAAACAAAGGAAAACTGGCGAATATCATTGGTTCAGTGGTTTCAGGCGCATAATTTATGACCAGATACACTTCTATTTGACCACCCATGAGACATCTACGCCCAATAAGGGGGGCGAAAAAAGGCAGTTTTAAGCCGAAAAACGCGATTTTAACCCCCATAACAGACAGAAAATGGCTGATTTCGGGATTCTGAAGTATGGTATGTCTTTCTTAGGTCGTCCATGGATGGCGTGCAAATTTTCAGCTCAATCGGCCAAAGCTTTTCGATTTCGGATCTTGGGCGCCTCAGAAATGAAGAACATCCTGGATCACTGTTTTGAGAGATAAAAATAGGGTTTTTGGATTTTACAGGAAAACAAAGGAAAACTGGCGAATATCATTGGTTCAGTGGTTTCAGGCGCATAATTTATGACCAGATACACTTCTATTTGACCACCCATGAGACATCTACGCCCAATAAGGGGCGAAAAAGGCAGTTTTAAGCCGAAAAACGCGATTTTAACCCCCATAACAGACAGAAAATGGCTGATTTCGGGATTCTGAAGTATGGTATGTCTTTCTTAGGTCGTCCATGGATGGCGTGCAAATTTTCAGCTCAATCGGCCAAAGCTTTTCGATTTCGGATCTTGGGCGCCTCAGAAATGAAGAACATCCTGGATCACTGTTTTGAGAGATAAAAATAGGGTTTTTGGATTTTACAGGAAAACAAAGGAAAACTGGCGAATATCATTGGTTCAGTGGTTTCAGGCGCATAATTTATGACCAGATACACTTCTATTTGACCACCCATGAGACATCTACGCCCAATAAGGGGCGAAAAAAGGCAGTTTTAAGCCGAAAAACGCGATTTTAACCCCCATAACAGACAGAAAATGGCTGATTTCGGGATTCTGAAGTATGGTATGTCTTTCTTAGGTCGTCCATGGATGGCGTGCAAATTTTCAGCTCAATCGGCCAAAGCTTTTCGATTTCGGATCTTGGGCGCCTCAGAAATGAAGAACATCCTGGATCACTGTTTTGAGAGATAAAAATAGGGTTTTGGATTTTACAGGAAAACAAAGGAAAACTGGCGAATATCATTGGTTCAGTGGTTTCAGGCGCATAATTTATGACCAGATACACTTCTATTTGACCACCCATGAGACATCTACGCCCAATAAGGGGCGAAAAAAGGCAGTTTTAAGCCGAAAAACGCGATTTTAACCCCCATAACAGACAGAAAATGGCTGATTTCGGGATTCTGAAGTATGGTATGTCTTTCTTAGGTCGTCCATGGATGGCGTGCAAATTTTCAGCTCAATCGGCCAAAGCTTTTCGATTTCGGATCTTGGGCGCCTCAGAAATGAAGAACATCCTGGATCACTGTTTTGAGTGATAAAAATAGGGTTTTTTTGGATTTTACAGGAAAACAAAGGAAAACTGGCGAATATCATTGGTTCAGTGGTTTCAGGCGCATAATTTATGACCAGATACACTTCTATTTGACCACCCATGAGACATCTACGCCCAATAAGGGGCGAAAAAAGGCAGTTTTAAGCCGAAAAACGCGATTTTAACCCCCATAACAGACAGAAAATGGCTGATTTCAGGATTCTGAAGTATGGTATGTCTTTCTTAGGTCGTCCATGGATGGCGTGCAAATTTTCAGCTCAATCGGCCAAAGCTTTTCGATTTCGGATCTTGGGCGCCTAAAAAATTCTATAATTAGAAAGAAATCACAGTCTCAGGAAAGGTTCACTGGTGGAAGGGGGGGTTACGCACGAGCAGCGAGCCGTAGCATTCCTCATGGTGATGGTTACACATCATCATGATGAGTCTTGGAGATCAGTCCTCCATTAAAAATAGGTGTGAGGGGTGCAACAAATTCCTGTTGCTGCACAATAAGGTTATGTCATGTGGTATTTGCAATCGAATTGTACATGCTGAATGTGCTAAATATAGTTTGAATATAACCATCTTGATGACTCATGGCACTGCTGGGAGTGTGCTGACTCTAATGCAAAGCGTTACAACCCATTCTCTTCCCTTAAACATGATCAGTTTGATCCCACACTTATGCATGAGTCAGAAGATATTATTGAGATATCTAGAATCTTAGATAGCTGTCAATCTCTCGACAGTGGTGAATTTAAAAATATCTTAAGTCTAACTCAGTTGTTAAACACTCCCCATCAGCCCTTTTTCAATAATATTGATGGCAATCAATCTAATTTCGATTATTTTGTAGCAGATCTTGCTCAATACTCCCATTCCTTTAGCTTTATTGGTTTATCAGAAACAAATACAGACCCATGCAACAAAGATTTGTTCTCAATCCCTGGCTATAATTCGACCTATAATGAAAAATTCCCAAATAAAGCTAAGGGAACTGGCACAGCCCTTTACATGCAGGACTGCTTTGTTATATATTTGATTATATATATGATACTAACTTATAACATTGTTATAGGGTTTTATGTTTTATCTAGCAAACGGACTTTGATTGATTACCAGCGGGAAAGGGGACATTTCATTGGCGACGAGATGAATTTATCTGTGTTGTTGGAGAACAGGTGGGACAACGACAAAAGGACGTTGGAATCCTGGATTGAG
>WFMF01000210.1:187166-204906 GCA_011033025.1 Beroe forskalii
GCACTTTTTTGGATTTTGGGTGCCTAGAAATGAAGGACATCCCGGATCCCCCTTTTTTAGGGGTAAAAACGGTTTTTTTAGTTTTTGGGAAAAACAAAGGAAAACTGGTGAATATCATTGGTTCAAGTGGTTTCAGGCGCATAATTTTGGCCCAATAAAATTCTTTTCCACCCCCCTCGAGACCTCTATATCGAATAAGGGTCGAAAAAGGCATTTTTCAGGCCAAAAAAGGGACTTTTCCCCCCCATAAAAGACAAAAAATTGATTTCGGAATTTAAAATTCCTGTTATGTCTTTCGTAGGTGTTCCATGAATATGCAAAGTTTCAGCTTTATCAGTAAAAAAGACACATTTTTTGGTTTTTTGGGTGCCTCAGAAATGGGACACCCCGGTCCCCTTTTTTAGAGGTAAAATGGTTTTTTTAGATTTTGGAAAACAAAAGGAAAACTGGTGAATATTCATTGGTTCAGGGGTTTTTCAGGCGCATAACTTATGACCAGATACACCTCTTTTCCCCTTCCCTGAGACCTCTATATCGAATAAGGGTCGAAAAAAAGGGCCAGGCCAAAAAACGGGGACTTTTCCCCCCCAAAAAGACAAAAAAGGGGTGATTTCAAATTTTAAAGGCCCCCTGTTATTTCTTTCGGTGGTTTTCCCTGAATGGCTTGCAAATTTTCCCAAGCTCTATCAGTCAAAGACATTTTTTGGTTTTTGGGTGCCCGGGAAATAAAAGGACCCCCCGGGACCCCCTTTTTTAGAGGTAAAATCTTTTTTAATTTCGGGAAAACGGAAAAACCTGGTAAATATCTTTGGGTTAGGGGTTTTCCCGGGCCATAAATGCCCAAAATCACCTCTATTTCACCCCCCTCGGGGACCTCTATATCGAATAAGGGGTCGAAAAAGGGGTTTCAGGGCAAAAACGTGACTTTTTCACCCCCATAAAAGACGAAAATGGTGATTTCAGAATTCAGGGCTGTTATATAACTTTCTGCTATGGGTGTTCCATAATGAATGGCGTGCAAGTTTTCAGCTCTATCGGTCAAAAGACATTTTGGATTTTGGGTTACTCAGAAATGAAGGACACCCCCAGGATCACCTTTTAGAGGTAAAAATACGGTTTTTAGATTTTACAGGAAAACAAAGGAAAAACTGGTGAATATCATTGGTTCAGTGGTTTCAGGCGCATAACTTATGACCAGATACACTCTGGCTTTCACCTCCTCGAGACTCTATATCGAATAAGGGTCGAAAAAAGGCAGTTTTCAGGCCGAAAAAACGTGACTTTTCACCCCATAACAGACGAAAAATGGGCGATATCGAATTCTGACGTCAGTTATGTCTTTCGTAGGTCTTCCATGAATGGCATGCAAAGTTGCAGCTCAATCGGCTAAAAGACACATTTTTGGATTTTTGGTGCCTCAGAAATGAAGGACACCCCCCGGATCACCTTTTAGAGGTAAAATACGGGTTTTTTAGATTTTACAGGAAAGAAAACAAAGGAAAACTGGTGAATATCATTGGTTCAGTGGTTTCAGGCGCATAACTTATGACCAGATACACCTCTATTTCACCTCCCTCAGAGACCTCTATATCGAATAAGGGTCGAAAAAAGCAGTTTTCAGGCCCGAAAAACGCGTGACTTTTCACCCCCATAAAAGACGAAAAATAAGGGTGATTTTCGGAATTCTGAGGCCTGTTATGTCTTTCGTAGGTGTTCCATGAATGGCGTGCAAAGTTTCAGCTCTATCAGTCAAAAGACATATTTTTTGGATTTTGGGTGCCTCAGAAATGAAGAACGTCCTGGATCACTGTTTTGAGAGGTAAAAAATAGGTTTTTTGGATTTACAGGAAAACAAAGGAAAACTGGCGAATATTATTGGTTCAGTGGTTTCAGGCGCATAATTTATGACCAGATACACTTCTATTTAACCACCCATGAGACATCTACGCCAATAAGGGGCGAAAAGGCGTTTTTAAGCCGAAAAAACGCGATTTTAACCCCCCATAAGAGACAGAAAGAAATGGCTGATTTCGGGATTCTGAAGTATGGTATGTCTTTTTTAGGTCGTCCATGGATGGCGTGCAATTTTTCAGCTCAATCGGCCAAAGCTTTTCGATTTTCGGATCTTGGAGCCTCTCAGAAATGAAGAACGTCCTGGATCACTGTTTTGAGGTAAAAATAGGGTTTTTGGATTTAACAGAAAACAAAGGAAAACTATGAATATTATTGGTTCAGTGGTTTCAGGCGCATAATTTATGACCAGATACACTCTATTTGACCACCCATGAGACATCTACGCCCAATAAGGGGCGAAAAAGGCAGTTTTTAAGCCCGAAAAACGATTTTAACCCCCATTACAGACAGAAAATGGCTGATTTCGGGATTCTGAAGTATGGTATGTCTTTCTTAGGTCGTCCATGGATGGCGGCTACCTCAGCTCAATCGGCCGTAAAGCTTTTCGATTTCGGATCTTGGGCGCCCCCTCAGAAATGAAGTTAGAACATCCTGGATCACTGTTTTGAGAGATAAAAATAGGGTTTTTTGGATTTTATAGGAAAACAAAGGAAAACTGGCGAATATCATTGGTTCAGTGGTTTCAGGCGCATAATTTATGACCAGATAGACTTCTATTTGACCACCCATGAGACCTCTACGCCCAATAAGGGGCGAAAAAATGCAGTTTTTAAGCCGAAAAACGCGATTTCAACCCCCATAACAGACAGAAAATGGCTGATTTCGGGATTCTGAAGTACCTTAGTACACTTAAGAACGGCGTCACTTAATTAGTGCGGTTTGGAAAAAACCGCACTAATTAAGTGTACAGTAAGTGCGCATAAAATTAAGTGTATGCTAATTAAGTGAACAATTTTATGAATTTTGCGTTTTTCCGATTTTGGTTTTTTTTTCGGGCATGAATCATGACCGTCAGCTAAAACTTCAATAGTTTAATTAAAGAATGAAATTATTATGTTGCCTTTCTGAGATATGCACGGTCCAAACTACAGCACTTCTGTACTGTAGTTTGTAGATTATAATAATGGATACTGCAACTTATTACTGTTAAAAATTTGTTTCTTGTCATTATTGCAAAATTGTATATTGCTGTTCCTTTGAATATGATTTCTCGCAATCAAGAGGAAAATTTCAAATTTTATTCATATTTACACATCGTTTTAGATCTCATAAAAACCGCACTAATAAAGTGCGCCGATCTTAAAGTGCGCGCAAATTACGTGATGCCGTTCTTAAGTGTACTAAGGTATGGTATGTCTTTCTTAGGTCGTCCATGGATGGCGTGCAAATTATCAGCTCAATCGGCCAAAGCTTTTCGATTTCGGATCTTGGGCGCTTCAGAAATGAAGAACATCCTGGATCACTGTTTTGAGAGATAAAAATAGGGTTTTTTGGATTTTACAGGAAAACAAAGGAAAACTGGCGAATATCATTGGTTCAGTGGTTTCAGGCGCATAATTTATGACCAGATACACTTCTATTTGACCACCCATGAGACATCTACGCCCAATAAGGGGCGAAAAAGGCAGTTTTAAGCCGAAAAACGCGATTTAACCCCCATAAGAGAATGAAAATGGCTGATTTCGGGATTCTGAAGTATGGCATGTCTTTTTTAGGTCGTCCATGGATGGCGTGCAAATTTTCAGCTCAATCGGCCAAAGCTTTTCGATTTCGGATCTTGGGCGCCTCAGAAATGAAGAACATCCTGGATCACTGTTTTGAGAGATAAAAATAGGGTTTTTTGGATTTTACAGGAAAACAAAGGAAAACTGGCGAATATCATTGGTTCAGTGGTTTCAGGCGCATAATTTATGACCAGATACACTTCTATTTGACCACCCATGAGACATCTACGCCCAATAAGGGGCGAAAAAAGGCAGTTTTTAAGCCGAAAAACGCGATTTCAACCCCCATAACAGACAGAAAATGGCTGATTTCGGGATTATGAAGTATGGTATGTCTTTCTTAGGTCGTCCATGGATGGCGTGCAAATTATCAGCTCAATCGGCCAAAGCTTTTCGATTTCGGATCTTGGGCGCCTCAGAAATGAAGAACATCCTGGATCACTGTTTTGAGAGATAAAAATAGGGTTTTTTGGATTTTACAGGAAAACAAAGGAAAACTGGCGAATATCATTGGTTCAGTGGTTTCAGGCGCATAATTTATGACCAGATAGACTTCTATTTGACCACCCATGAAACATCTACGCCCAATAAGGGGCGAATAAATGCAGTTTTTAAGCCGAAAAACGCGATTTTAACTCCCCATAACAGACAGAAAATGGCTGATTTCGGGATTCTGAAGTATGGTATGTCTTTCTTAGGTCGTCCATGGATGGCGTGCAAAGTTTCAGCTCAATCGGCCAAAGCTTTTCGATTTCGGATCTTGGGCGCCTCAGAAATGAAGAACATCCTGGATCACTGTTTTGAGAGATAAAAATAGGGTTTTTTGGATTTTACAGGAAAAAAAAGGAAAACTGGCGAATATCATTGGTTCAGTGGTTTCAGGCGCATAATTTAAAACCATAGTCAGAGACCAAACCTCCATCCGTTAGATTTCTTTGTTAAAAGCGTTTTCTCGACTGATTTCGGTAATTAAGACCATCAAAAACAAAATGGGCCTTGTTGCCAACGAAATTTTTGTTGGCAACAGGCCCAAATCGGCCACGCCCTTTTTTCTGTAATACGCTTGACTAAATTTCTGTATCTCGGCCCAGGAAGGTCGTAGAGACTTCGTTTTGGGCGCAAAAGAATCGCAAAGGCCATGTTTTTAGACAATTCTTCCTGAATATATGTCCTTAAATGCTCAGGAACAAAGAAATTGGCGAAAAACTAATTTTTTGGTCATTCGCAAGACATGGCGGATGTAATTTTTGTATCTCGGCCCAGGAAGGTCGTAGAGACTTCGTTTTGGGCGCAAAAGAATGGCAAAGGTCATGTTTCTTTACAATTCTTTCTGGATATATGCCCGATAGTGCTCAGGAACAAAGTCATGGGAGCAGCACATTGACTACTTGAGCAAGAAATTAAAATCTGCTACAGGCATTATCAATCACATAAGGCAATACATACCTTCTGAAAATTACAAAGCGCTCTATCATGCATTATTTGAAAGCCACATGAGCTATGGTATAACAGTCTTTGGTGGAGCAATTAAAGCCTATACTGAACAACTATTTCGTATTCAAAACACTGCATTAGGGTTTTATTTGGAGATAGGAGGCCTTTCTGGAGAAGTTCAGGACATGTGTGCACGAGTGAGGGAATATGGTTTTCAAAAGCCAGGATATGAATTTTATATTAAAGAACATACTAAACCAATATTTAATAAAACCAAATATTGGCATTTAAAAACTACTTTCACTATAGCCTGGGCTTGGAAGTAGCAAAAATTATTAAATACAAGCTACCGCATGTCTTGTTCCAAAAATGGATTTCAGCTCCAGAAATAACAAAGCTCTCTTGCTAATATTAGATTGGCCTAGCAAATGTTTTCTACGCACTGCAACTCCACTCTGGAACAAAATTCTAAAACATTTTCAGAGACAAACCCATTGATGACATCAATTTGACTCAATCAAGGGAAAACTTAAAAATCACTTCTGGTGATGCAAAATGATCACAATGAGCTTGAGTGGTATCCTATGAATTTTGATTTTCACCAAATGAAAGTATAAAAGTTCAAAATTTTGTAACAGATATCGTTACCTAAGAATTGACAAACCTCTCTTTGCGAAATTTTGGAAATGATGTTGGGACTGTGGAAGTAAAATACTATAGTTACAACACTTTCCAGTAACAAATCACCTTTTTGATGTTACCAGATATCAATGCTTTTGACCAAAACACTGTTGTAACAACTCTCTTAGGTAAGCATCAGTATGTTTGTGTGTGTGTTTGTGCATGTGATCAGCCACCATACCAATATGTGGACTATGTGATAGGCATGTAACCATGCAGCGTGAGTGCTCACTTTTTATCTAGGTACTTTGAATAAGTTTTTATTACTTTGTATCATGTTTGCGTTTAACAATTTGTAAGATGATGTCAACAAAATAAAAATCAGATCAAAAACAACACCAGCTCTGGAAGAACCTATGAAGGACTTTACAAGTCTGCATGTAATTGTCACCTGCACTTTAATCTGACCCTCTAGTAATTATAAGCTACATCCAGTTGCATTATCCGTTGCTCATCTTATTATACCAATCAGTAAGTGCTTTGGTGGGTGCAGAAGGTAAGAAATTACCCGCATTCTCCATACTCAACACTGAGATTGGCAAGGTATGTAAATAAATTTTCTCCCTCTCCCACTATCTTGGCCACTGGCCAGTATATTGGCAAATTTTATTGACAATGGTAGAGTCTTCGACTTAATTAAATGGTGACCTTGACCACTCTTCCAGAACTGATAATAATACCACTTTGTATGAATTTTATGGGCCCTAGAAAATACAAAAGCTAAATCCTACTATGGTTGTAAAAGTTATGGCTAGTCCTTGACCCCCTTTAAACCTTCGTCTGCTATACAGTAGATACTCTCATAAAAAGAAATAGGACCAATGAGACATCTAACTCATCAGAATCTTGCTTTATTGTGTTATTAAAAATGTGAACTATTATGCAATCATAAATCTAATTTGTTATCTTTGGAAACTTCTTTGGCATTTTTCCACCCCAAGATCCCACAATATCCAACCCTACTAGCCATAACGGAACATGTCCAAGTATTTTGATTTCAAAAGAAATGTGGATATATTATATAAAAGCTTATTTCATAAATTTCATGATGTATATAATCTTAAATCCGAGGAAGTAATATATTACAATAACTATAATTTATCAACTACAAAGTAATTCCATGGTATATTTATATGAATATTTGTAAAATTGTTTGAGTTAAATAAAATTTTGTCTTTTCCTTAAATTTTGTCTTTTCCTTATGGGCCGAGAACTACTTGTTCAGTGAAGCGCAATATACAGTTCAGAGGCAATTTTTGTATCTTGGCCCAGAAAAGTCGTAGAGACTTCGTTTTGGGTGCAAAAGAATCGCAAAGGCCATGTTTTTATACAATTCTTCCTGAATATATGTCCTTAAATGCTCAGGAACAAAGTAATTGGCGAAAAACTAATTTTTTGGTCATTCGCAAGACATGGCGGATGTAATTTTTGTATCTCGGCCCAGGAAGGTCGTAGAGACTTCGTTTTGGGCGCAAAAAAATCGCAAAGGCCATGTTTTTATACAATCCTTCCTGAATATATGCCCTTAAATGCTCAGGAACAAAGTTATTGGCAAAAAACTAATTTTTTGGTCATTCGCAAGATATGGCGGATGTAATTTTTTGTATTTCGGCCCAAAAAAGTCGCAGAGACTTTAATTTGGGCGTAAAAGAATCGCAGAGGCCATGTTTTATGTAATTTTTACAGAGAACTTCCTCTAAAATATTCAGGAACAAAGTTATGGGCCAAAAATTGATTTTCAGTCATTTTCCAGACATAGCAGAGGCAATTTTTGTGCCTCGGCCCAGGAAGGTGGTAGACTGGTAGAGGCTTCGTTTTTGGTGCAAGTGAATCGAAATGACCATGTTCATATACGACTTGTTAGTTGTCGAATAGACACATGCCCTAAAATGCTCAGGAACAGAGTTATGGGCAAAAACTGTATTTTGGTCATTTGCAAGACATGGCAACGGCAGTTCTAGTTTCTAAGCCCAGGAACTCTAACTTTAATTTTAGGCCTGACCCTATCTCGTGACCATATACATTTAAGGCCTGAAGCCCTTACTGCAACAATTACAAAATCCCTACCTTCAATCCCTCATTCCCTCACCAGTCACCAATTACCTCTTATTTAACTTTAACCATAACCCTACCACCTTACCGTAAACCTTAGCTGGTAGCCCGGTCAGCAAGGGTTCAGTAAAACAAGAAAATTCAGTAAAACAAGAAAATTAATATTTGCGCCAATCTTTACAGGACAATTAAATATATAACATAGCACGAAATATAGGCTAGTATGCCTGCACCATCTCAAAGAGCTGTGAACAGCTTAAGGGGGCACAAAGGGTACTCGTGCTGTTCGCTATTGTGTACACCACAACTCAAGCTGTTCCACGTTTTAATTTTGTATAGCAACTTTTATTACTAGGCTTGATTGCTGTTGTTTAGGCAGGTACTTATCTTTGATGATGATGCAGACTACTCCAGCATTGATTTTATGGTTCTATTTTGAGAAGCCTTTGGACTTGTTTGTAAAGAGGATCATTTTTTACTATCTTGTCTTTAATATTCTATCAAATAAAATATAGCAAATCAACCCTGAACCCCAACATTCCAACAATAATCGTAGCCCTATGACTATAAACATAACTCAAGCCCTAATTGTCGCCCATAATCGGAGTCCTCACGCCTTAAATTCTAATGCTAGTCAAAACCCCACAACCTGACCCTTACTAACCCTTAGGGGGCGAGGATTAGGGTTGGGCTGTAGTTAGGGTACCAGTAATTGTTATTAAGTTAAATGAGCCAGGGTTTAACTTAAGAGGGCTTCTAGGCCATAGATAAGGGGTTTTAGTTAGTACTCTATGTCAGGGTTAGGGCAAGGGGTTCCGGTTAAGTGTGAGTCTGGGGGATATTGTTAGGGTGACTGTCATTGCATTGTGTTGGTAAGTAGGGGTAACCACTAACCATGCCCCTGAGGGGCACTGCCAGCTTATGGGTCACCGGAAACTACTTATGGCATTGGCGGGTTGCAGCTGCAGGGATGCCTCTGGTACCCTTGATGTTTGAGACTTTCTCCATGCAATGGTCGTGTTCATGTGGGACTTGCCAATAATCATATGCTTTAGAATACTCATGTACAGAGTTATGGGACGAAAAGCGAGTTTGCAGAGTTTTGATTTCATTTTTATTTGAAGATTTTACGTCCATTCAAGCAGCTGTAACACTTAACAGCCAATGACAGGAATATAAGGATTAAAATAAATTGTAATGGGCAGCTTCTTATTTATTCCTCCTGCATAGACTCAAGATGAATCCCTCGCCCATAGTACGGTAGGCAGGCCCGTTATCAAACCAGCAATGGTCTTTCAATTGAACTGTTGATCTACACCTTAACCAACTGGCAACTGCACTTCACCGTGAACTCTTGGTACAGGAACCTTGAAGGGTTAAGCTCGACACATGTAAATTTAGGGCATGTAATTTAGGGCATGCTGTATATAATGAAAATGACCATTGCTATTCTTGTTCCTTCCTTCTGTTCCAGGCTGCACCCTGGAACTGGGCTTTGCCCATTGAGCCCAGTTGAATCCCAATCAATGGGAATATTATTTACACAGTCTGGCTGGGTCAGACCTCCCAGTGACTCATCTAGACGAAGGGAGGTGGTACATAGCCACCGTCGGCAGATCTCTGACTAAATCTGCAAGCAAGCCTCGTCTTGCTTTACAGGCTGATTGATGCCATGGGCCTTGGCAGCTTGCCGGTCCAGAGAGTTCCTGGACAGACTGGCTGCTCTCAGCTCAGAATATCCCCGGCACTCCGGTGGCCTAAAAACCACCCAGAAGTTCACACCCTTCGCCTAGTGTACTAGGGATAGTCTCTATGCTCAGCATGCCTGTCACCGGCCTGGTCGATTGAACCAACCCTGGCCGTTTTACTAAGACTAAGCTATTCTTCAATTCTTTTTTGTCCAAAACGAAGTATCCGTCATGTGTTGCGAATGACCAAAACAGTAGTTTTTCGCCGATAACTTTGTTCCTGAGCATTTAAGGGCATATATTCAGGAAGAATTGTATAAAAACATGGCCTTTGCGATTCTTTTGCGCCGAAAATTAAGTCTCTACGACCTTCCTGGGCCGAGATACAAAAATTACATCCGCCATGTCTTGCGAATGACCAAAAAATTAGTTTTTCGCCAATAACTTTGTTCCTGAGCATTTAAGGGCATATATTCAGGAAGGATTGTATAAAAACATGGCCTTTGCGATTCTTTTGCACCCAAAACGAAGTCTCTACGACTTTTCTGGGCCAAGATACAAAAATTGCCTCTGAACTGTATATTGCGCTTCACTGAACAAGTGGTTCTCGGCCCATAACTTTGTTCCTGAGCACTATCGGGCATATTTCCAGAAAGAATTGTAAAGAAACATGACCTTTGCTACACTTCTATTTGACCACACCCATGAGACATCTACGCCCAATAAGGGGCGAAAAAGGCAGTTTTAAGCCGAAAAACGCGATTTTAACCCCCATAACAGACAGAAAATGGCATTGGCCTGATCACTGTTTTGAGAGATAAAAATAGGGTTTTTGATTTTACAGGAAAACAAAGGAAAACTGGCGAATATCATTGGTTCAGTGGTTTCAGGCGCATAATTTATGACCAGATACACTTCTATTTGACCACCCATGAGACATCTACGCCCAATAAGGGGCGAAAAAGGCAGTTTTTAAGCCGAAAACGCGATTTTAACCCCCCATAACAGACAGAAAATGGCTGATTTCGGGATTCTGAAGTATGGTATGTCTTTCTTAGGTCGTCCATGGATGGCGTGCAAATTTTCAGCTCAATCGGCCAAAGCTTTTCGATTTCGGATCTTGGGCGCCTCAGAAATGAAGAACATCCTGGATCACTGTTTTGAGAGATAAAAAATAGGGTTTTTTGGATTTTACAGGAAAACAAAGGAAAACTGGCGAATATCATTGGTTCAGTGGTTTCAGGCGCATAATTTATGACCAGATACACTTCTATTTGACCACCCATGAGACATCTACGCCCAATAAGGGGCGAAAAAAAGGCAGTTTTTAAGCCGAAAACGCGATTTTAACCCCCCCATAACAGACAGAAAATGGCTGATTTCGGGATTCTGAAGTATGGTATGTCTTTCTTAGGTCGTCCACAGATGGCGTGTAAATTTTCAGCTCAATCGGCCAAAGCTTTTCGATTTCGGATCTTGGGCGCCTCAGAAATGAAGAACATCCTGGAGCACTGTTTTGAGAGGTAAAAATAGGTTTTTGGATTTTACAGGAAAACAAAGGAAAACTGGCGAATATCATTGGTTCAGTGGTTTCAGGCGCATAATTTATGACCAGATACACTTCTATTTGACCACCCATGAGACATCTACGCCCAATAAGGGGCGAAAAAGGCAGTTTTTAAGCCGAAAACGCGATTTTAACCCCCATAAGAGACAGAAAATGGCTGATTTCGGGATTCTGAAGTATGGTATGTCTTTCTTAGGTCGTCCATGGATGGCGTGCAAATTTTCAGCTCAATCGGCCAAAGCTTTTCGATTTCGGATCTTGGGTGCCTCAGAAATGAAGAACATCCTGGATCACTGTTTGAGAGATAAAATAGGGTTTTTTGGATTTTACAGGAAAACAAAGGAAAACTGGCGAATATCATTGGTTCAGTGGTTTCAGGCGCATAATTTATGACCAGATACACTTCTATTTGACCACCCATGAGACATCTACGCCCAATAAGGGGCGAAAAAGGCAGTTTTTAAGCCGAAAACGCGATTTTAACCCCCCATAACAGACAGAAAATGGCTGATTTCGGGATTCTGAAGTATGGTATGTCTTTCTTAGGTCGTCCATGGATGGCGTGCAAATTATCAGCTCAATCGGCCAAAGCTTTTCGATTTCGGATCTTGGGCGCCTCAGAAATGAAGAACATCCTGGATCACTGTTTTGAGAGATAAAAATAGGGTTTTTTGGATTTTACAGGAAAACAAAGGAAAACTGGCGAATATTGGGTTCAGTGGTTTCAGGCGCATAATTTATGACCAGATACACTTCTATTTGACCACCCATGAGACATCTACGCCCAATAAGGGGCGAAAAAGGCAGTTTTTAAGCCGAAAACGCGATTTTAACCCCCCATAACAGACAGAAAATGGCTGATTTCGGGATTCTGAAGTATGGTATGTCTTTCTTAGGTCGTCCATGGATGGCGTGCAAATTTTCAGCTCAATCGGCCAAAGCTTTTCGATTTCGGATCTTGGGCGCCTCAGAAATGAAGAACATCCTGGATCACTGTTTTGAGAGATAAAATAGGGTTTTTTGGATTTTACAGGAAAACAAAGGAAAACTGGCGAATATCATTGGTTCAGTGGTTTCAGGCGCATAATTTATGACCAGATACACTTCTATTTGACCACCCATGAGACATCTACGCCCAATAAGGGGCGAAAAAGGCAGTTTTTAAGCCGAAAAACGCGATTTTAACCCCCCATAACAGACAGAAAATGGCTGATTTCGGGATTCTGAAGTATGGTATGTCTTTCTTAGGTCGTCCATGGATGGCGTGCAAATTTTCAGCTCAATCGGCCAAAGCTTTTCGATTTCGGATCTTGGGTGCCTCAGAAATGAAGAACATCCTGGATCACTGTTTTGAGAGGTAAAAATAGGGTTTTTGATTTTACAGGAAAACAAAGGAAAACTGGCGAATATCATTGGTTCAGTGGTTTCAGGCGCATAATTTATGACCAGATACACTTCTATTTGACCACCCATGAGACATCTACGCCCAATAAGGGGCGAAAAAGGCAGTTTTTAAGCCGAAAACACGATTTTAACCCCCCATAACAGACAGAAAATGGCTGATTTCGGGATTCTGAAGTATGGTATGTCTTTCTTAGGTCGTCCATGGATGGCGTGCAAATTTTCAGCTCAAATCTCAATCGGCCAAAGCTTTTCGTTCGGATCTTGGGTGCCTCAGAAATGAAAGAACATCCTGGATCACTGTTTTGAGAGGTAAAAATAGGGTTTTTGATTTTACAGGAAAACAAAGGAAAACTGGCGAATATCATTGGTTCAGTGGTTTCAGGCGCATAATTTATGACCAGATACACTTCTATTTGACCACCCATGAGACATCTACGCCCAATAAGGGGCGAAAAAGGCAGTTTTTAAGCCGAAAACGCGATTTTAACCCCCATAACAGACAGAAAATGGCTGATTTCGGGATTCTGAAGTATGGTATGTCTTTTTCTTAGGTCGTCCATGGATGGCGTGCAAATTTTCAGCTCAATCGGCCAAAGCTTTTCGATTTCGGATCTTGGGCGCCTCAGAAATGAAGAACATCCTGGATCACTGTTTTTGAGAGATAAAAATAGGGTTTTTTGGATTTTACAGGAAAACAAAGGAAAACTGGCGAATATCATTGGTTCAGTGGTTTCAGGCGCATAATTTATGACCAGATACACTTCTATTTGACCACCCATGAGACATCTACGCCCAATAAGGGGCGAAAAAGGCAGTTTTTAAGCCGAAAAACGCGATTTTAACCCCCCCATAACAGACAGAAAATGGCTGATTTCGGGATTCTGAAGTATGGTATGTCTTTCTTAGGTCGTCCATGGATGGCGTGCAAATTTTCAGCTCAATCGGCCAAAGCTTTTCGATTTCGGATCTTGGGTGCCTCAGAAATGAAGAACATCCTGGATCACTGTTTTGAGAGATAAAAATAGGGTTTTTTGGATTTTACAGGAAAACAAAGGAAAACTGGCGAATATCATTGGTTCAGTGGTTTCAGGCGCATAATTTATGACCAGATACATTTCTATTTGACCACCCATGAGACATCTACGCCCAATAAGGGGCGAAAAAAGGCAGTTTTTAAGCCGAAAAATGCGATTTTAACCCCCCATAACAGACAGAAAATGGCTGATTTCGGGATTCTGAAGTATGGTATGTCTTTCTTAGGTCGTCCATGGATGGCGTGCAAATTTTCAGCTCAATCGGCCAAAGCTTTTCGATTTCGGATCTTGGGCGCCTCAGAAATGAAGCAACATCCTGGATCACTGTTTTGAGAGGTAAAAATAGGGTTTTTGGATTTTACAGGAAAACAAAGGAAAACTGGCGAATATCATTGGTTCAGTGGTTTCAGGCGCATAATTTATGACCAGATACACTTCTATTTGACCACCCATGAGACATCTACGCCCAATAAGGGGCGAAAAAGGCAGTTTTTAAGCCGAAAACGCGATTTTAACCCCCCATAACAGACAGAAAATGGCTGATTTCGGGATTCTGAAGTATGGTATGTCTTTCTTAGGTCGTCCATGGATGGCGTGCAAATTTTCAGCTCAATCGGCCAAAGCTTTTCGATTTCGGATCTTGGGCGCCTCAGAAATGAAGAACATCCTGGATCACTGTTTTGAGAGATAAAAAAATAGGGTTTTTGGATTTTACAGGAAAACAAAGGAAAACTGGCGAATATCATTGGTTCAGTGGTTTCAGGCGCATAATTTATGACCAGATACACTTCTATTTGACCACCCATGAGACATCTACGCCCAATAAGGGGCGAAAAAGGCAGTTTTAAGCCGAAAATGCGATTTTAACCCCCATAACAGACAGAAAATGGCTGATTTCGGGATTCTGAAGTATGGTATGTCTTTCTTAGGTCGTCCATGGATGGCGTGCAAATTTTCAGCTCAATCGGCCAAAGCTTTTCGATTTCGGATCTTGGGCGCCTCAGAAATGAAGAACATCCTGGATCACTGTTTTGAGAGGTAAAAATAGGGTTTTTGATTTTACAGGAAAACAAAGGAAAACTGGCGAATATCATTGGTTCAGTGGTTTCAGGCGCATAATTTATGACCAGATACACTTTATATTTGACCACCCATGAGACATCTACGCCCAATAAGGGGCGAAAAAGGCAGTTTTTAAGCCGAAAACGCGATTTTAACCCCCATAACAGACAGAAAATGGCTGATTTCGGGATTCTGAAGTATGGTATGTCTTTCTTAGGTCGTCCATGGATGGCGTGCAAATTTTCAGCTCAATCGGCCAAAGCTTTTCGATTTCGGATCTTGGGTGCCTCAGAAATGAAGAACATCCTGGATCACTGTTTTGAGAGGTAAAAATAGGGTTTTTTGGTTTACCAGGAAAACAAAGGAAAACTGGCGAATATCATTGGTTCAGTGGTTTCAGGCGCATAATTTATGACCAGATACACTTCTATTTGACCACCCATGAGACATCTACGCCCAATAAGGGGCGAAAAAGGCAGTTTTTAAGCCGAAAACGCGATTTTAACCCCCATAACAGACAGAAAATGGCTGATTTCGGGATTCTGAAGTATGGTATGTCTTTCTTAGGTCGTCCATGGATGGCGTGCAAATTTTCAGCTCAATCGGCCAAAGCTTTTTTTCGGATCTTGGGTGCCTCAGAAATGAAGAACATCCTGAATCACTGTTTTGAGAGGTAAAAATAAGAAAATAGGGTTTTTTGGATTTTACAGGAAAACAAAGGAAAACTGGCGAATATCATTGGTTCAGTGGTTTCAGGCGCATAATTTATGACCAGATACACTTCTATTTGACCACCCATGAGACATCTACGCCAATAAGGGGCGAAAAAGGCAGTTTTTAAGCCGAAAAACGCGATTTTAACCCCCCCCATAACAGACAGAAAATGGCTGATTTCGGGATTCTGAAGTATGGTATGTCTTTCTTAGGTCGTCCATGGATGGCGTGCAAATTTTCAGCTCAATCGGCCAAAGCTTTTCGATTTCGGATCTTGGGTGCCTCAGAAATGAAGAACATCCTGGATCACTGCTTTGAGAGGTAAAAATAGGGTTTTTTGGTTTTTACAGGAAAACAAAGGAAAACTGGCGAATATCATTGGTTCAGTGGTTTCAGGCGCATAATTTATGACCAGATACACTTCTATTTGACCACCCATGAGACATCTACGCCCAATAAGGGGCAAAAAAGGCAGTTTTTAAGCCGAAAAACGCGATTTTAACCCCCCATAACAGACAGAAAATGGCTGATTTCGGGATTCTGAAGTATGGTATGTCTTTCTTAGGTCGTCCATGGATGGCGTGCAAATTTTCAGCTCAATCGGCCAAAGCTTTTCGATTTCGGATCTTGGGTGCCTCAGAAATGAAGAACATCCTGATCACTGTTTTGAGAGGGTAAATAGGGTTTTTTGGATTTTACAGGAAAACAAAGGAAAACTGGCGAATATCATTGGTTCAGTGGTTTCAGGCGCATAATTTATGACCAGATACACTTCTATTTGACCACCCATGAGACATCTACGCCCAATAAGGGCGAAAAAGGCAGTTTTTAAAAACGCGATTTTAACCCCCATAACAGACAGAAAAAATGGCTGATTTCGGGATTCTGAAGTATGGTATGTCTTTTAGGTCGTCCATGGATGGCGTGCAAATTTTCAGCTCAATCGGCCAAAGCTTTTCGATTTCGGATCTTGGGTGCCTCAGAAATGAAGAACATCCTGGATCACAGTTTTGAGAGGTAAAATAGGGTTTTTTGGATTTTACAGGAAAACAAAGGAAAACTGGCGAATATCATTGGTTCAGTGGTTTCAGGCGCATAATTTATGACCAGATACACTTCTATTTGACCACCCATGAGACATCTACGCCCAATAAAGGGCGAAAAAGGCAGTTTTTAAGCCGAAAACGCGATTTTAACCCCCATAACAGACAGAAAATGGCTGATTTCGGGATTCTGAAGTATGGTATGTCTTTCTTAGGTCGTCCATGGATGGCGTGCAAATTTTCAGCTCAATCGGCCAAAGCTTTTCGATTTCGGATCTTGGGTGCCTCAGAAATGAAGAACATCCTGATCACTGTTTTGAGAGATAAAAATAGGGTTTTTTGATTTTACAGGAAAACAAAGGAAAACTGGCGAATCATTGGTTCAGTGGTTTCAGGCGCATAATTTATGACCAGATACACTTCTATTTGACCACCCATGAGACATCTACGCCCAATAAGGGGCGAAAAAGGCAGTTTTTAAGCCGAAAACGCGATTTTAACCCCCCATAACAGACAGAAAATGGCTGATTTCGGGATTCTGAAGTATGGTATGTCTTTCTTAGGTCGTCCATGGATGGCGTGCAAATTTTCAGCTCAATCGGCCAAAGCTTTTCGATTTCGGATCTTGGGTGCCTCAGAAATGAAGAACATCCTGGATCACTGTTTTGAGAGGTAAAAATAGGGTTTTTGGATTTTACAGGAAAACAAAGGAAAACTGGCGAATATCATTGGTTCAGTGGTTTCAGGCGCATAATTTATGACCAGATACACTTCTATTTGACCACCCATGAGACATCTACGCCCAATAAGGGGAAAAAAGGCAGTTTTTAAGCCGAAAACGCGATTTTAACCCCCCCATAACAGACAGAAAATGCTGATTTCGGGATTCTGAAGTATGGTATTTCTTTCTTAGGTCGTCCATGGATGGCGTGCAAATTTTCAGCTCAATCGGCCAAAGCTTTTCGATTTCGGATCTTGGGTGCCTCAGAAATGAAGAACATCCTGGATCACTGTTTTGAGAGGTAAAAATAGGGTTTTTGATTTTACAGGAAAACAAAGGAAAACTGGCGAATATCATTGGTTCAGTGGTTTCAGGCGCATAATTTATGACCAGATACACTTTTATTTGACCACCCATGAGACATCTACGCCCAATAAGGGGCGAAAAAGGTTTTTAAGCCGAAAAACGCGATTTTAACCCCCCCCCATAACAGACAGAAAATGGCTGATTTCGGGATTCTGAAGTATGGTATGTCTTTCTTAGGTCGTCCATGGATGGCGTGCAAATTTTCAGCTCAATCGGCCAAAGCTTTTCGATTTCGGATCTTGGGTGCCTCAGAAATGAAGAACATCCTGGATCACTGTTTTGAGAGATAAAAATAGGGTTTTTTGATTTTACAGGAAAACAAAGGAAAACTGGCGA